>JAPVLO010001493.1:0-141036 GCA_027257055.1 Cephalopachus bancanus | reverse complement strand
TGGCTCATCTTTCAAATCTCTGTTCTTGGCTCGGCTTCTCTTTTCCGGCTCCTGTCCACACCTTTTCTCTGCCATTCTCTCCCAAGAGCAGTTTAGTTCAATATCCATATGAGTTTTGAAAGTCTTTATCCCACCTCCTACTTAATACTATCTTCAAGGAAATTGAAGGAATTATATGGAGACTGAAGACTCTGTTTGCCTTGTGAACAAAAGATTCCCCAGTTCCCAGGCTTCACCAAAGTCGTGCTGAATAAGGGTGACATCGACTTACATTTCCCTATTTACATTTGCGATATTGGCAATGTGAAGCCCGGGTTCTGGTGGTATCAGGTTTCCAATTTGTTCAGGGCAGCTTCCAGGGTTGATGTTCCCCGTCTGACTGTCCCCTGCCCTGAATGTGGCTCAGGCTTGGCACCCAAATGTTCTGCTTCCCTCCTGGTGGTTGCTGAGAGCAAAACTCAGGAGGGAGAACGGAGGCAGCACTTACAGAGCATTGTTTGGGGACTGGGTCCCGGAAGTGGCACATCTACAAGAGGCCTGTTGGGAACTACTTGAGAGGAGGCTTCCCTGGTTTCAGAGTTTTTTGCACAGTAGAATCATTTGGACAACTTTTTTTTTTTTTTTGAGGTGGAGTCTCACTCCGTCGCCCAGCCTGGAGTGCAGTGGCCGCTCCCGGCCACCGCAGCCTCCACCTGCTGGGCTCCGGCGATCCTTCCGCCTCAGCCTTCCAAGTAGCTGGAACTACAGGCGCGCGCTATCACACCTGGCTGATTTTTGATTTATTGTAGAGATGAGGTCTCGCCAAGTTGCCCATGCGGGTCTCGAACCCACGGGTTCAGGCAATCCACTCACCTCAGCCTCCCAAAGTGCTGGGATTACGGGCTGAGCCACTGAGCCCGGCTAACTTTTTTTTTTTTGTAGGAGTCTCACTGTGTCACTCAGGCTGGAGTACAGTGTCACCCTCCTGGCCACCATAGCCTCAACCCGCAGGGCTCAGATGATCCTTCTGCCTCAGCCTTCCAAGTAGCCGGAACTACAGGCGTGCACCACCAAACCCTGCTAATTTTTTGATTAATTGTGGAGATGAGGTCTCTCCAAGTCATCCAGTCTGGTCTCAAACCCCTGGGATCAGTGCTGCCTCCCAAGGTGCTGGAATTACAGGCATGCACCACCACGCCTGGCCTTGGAGAACTCCTAAAAATTTCCATGTTGGCCGAGCTCGGTGGCTCAGCCTGTAATCCCGTGCCTTGAGAGGCTGAGGTGAGTGGATTCTCTGAGCCCGTGGGTTCAAGACCCGCTTGGGCAATTTAGCGAGTACTCATCTCTACAATAAACAAAAAAATTAGCTGGGTGTGGTAGCGCACGCCTGTAGTTCCAGTCCTTGGAAGGCTGAGGTGGAAGGATTACCGGAGCCCAGCAGGTTGAGGCTGCGGTGGCTGGGAGCGGCCACTGCACTCCAATCTGGGTGAGAGTGAGACTCCAACTCAAAAAAAAAAAAAAAATTCCCATGTTAGTTGGGCGCAGTGGCGCAAGCCATGTGCGGTGGCTCACACCTATAATCCCAGCACTTTGGGAGGCTGAGGTGAGAGGACTGCCTGAGCCCATGGGTTCAAGACCAGCCTGGGCAACTTGGTGAGAACTTATCTCTACAATAAATCAGATAATTAGCTGGGCGTGGTGGCACGTGCCTATGGTTCCAGTTACTTGGAAGGTTGAGGTGGAGGATCACCTGAGTCCAGCAGGTCGAGGCTGTGGTGGCCGTGAGCAAACATGCCACTGCACTCCAGCTTGGGCAACAGAGTGAGACTCTAACTCAAAAAAAAAAAAAAAAAAAAAAGATAAGCCCATGCCTAGGCCAGGCATGGTGACTTACGCCTATAATCCCAGCACTTTGGCAGGCAGAGGTGAGAGGATTGCTTGAGCTCACAGGTTCAAGACCAGCTTGGGCAAATTGGTGAGAACTCGTCTCTACAATAAATCAAAAAATGAGCCGGGTGGGAGGCCGAGGAGAGAGGTTTGCCTGAGCCCATGGGTTTGAGACCAGTCTGGGCAACTTGGTGAGATCCCATCTCTACAATAAATCAAAAAATTAGCCAGGTGTGATGGCATGTGCCTGTAGTTCCAGCTGCTTGGAAGGCTGAGGAGGAAGGATTGCCTGAGTTCAGCAAGTCAAGGCTGAGGTGACTCAGAGTGTCCCACTGTCTGGGTGACAGAGTGAGACTCCTACTAAAAAAAAAAAAACCCCAAAACAAAAAAAATGCCCACACCTAGGCCACATTCCATACAAATTAAATCAGATTCTCTGGTCTAGAACCTAGACATGAGGATTATTTAAAGCTCCATATATAATTCCAATAGGCAACAATTTTGAGAACTACTAGACTCGATGGTATATAAAAATTTTTGTTGTTTTTTTTGTTTTTGAGTTGGAGTCTCACTCTGTCGCCCAGACTGGAGTGCAGTGGCCGCTCCCGGCCACCGCAGCCTCGACCTGCTGGGCTCCGGTGATCCTTCCGCCTCAGCCTTGCAAGTAGCTGGAACTACAGGCGTGCACTACCACGCCTGGCTGATTTTTTGATTTATTGTAGAGATGAGGTCTCGCTGCCCAGTCGGTATATAAAAATTCTACACTATGCTAAGACGTTATAACAATTGTGTTCAGAAGACTTCATCTATAACAAAATGAGTCCTCTTTCTGTCATACTGTTTCACAGATGGGAAATTGGAGACAAAGAAAATGTGACTCATGTGAGAAAGGACACAGATGAACTTAAGGAGGGGAGGGGGCCAGGTGTCACCTTCCACAGTCATTGCTCTGATGAAGCCTTGTGAAGTGGCAAAGGCAGTCTCACTCTGAGGTTTCCTGGGACCAAAAAAAAAAACCCCAAAAAACATTTAGCAATTCATTCGTGGGCAATGCAGGCAATCTGAATGAAATCATCAGGCATTCATTTCTGTGTTCAGGTTTTATATCTGAGAAGCTTGAGGAAGTGATCATGATTTTTTAAAATATTAATGATATATATATATATTTTTTTATTGAGTTGGAGTCTCACTCTGTCGCCCAGGCTGGAGTGCAGTGTCATGCTCACAGCCACTGTAGCCTCAACCAGCTGGGCTCAGGTGATCCTTCTGCCTCCGTCTTCCAAGTAGCTGGAACTACAGGCATGAGCCACCATGCCCAACTAATTTTTTGATTTATTTTAGAGATGAGGTCTCACCAATTTGCCCGGAGTTGGTCTCAAGCCTGTGGGCTCAGGTAATCCTCTCACCTCGGCCTCCCAAAGTGCTGGGATTATAGGTGTGATCCATGGCGCCTGGACCCATGGTTTGGGTTTTAAGAATAAAATCTGACTCAGAGCTGTGGAAAATACACACATGTGATAAGAATCAGCATGAGAAGAGTTTAACCGTTTCGCAGCAGTTCACACAATGCAACTCCGGAGAGAGTTCTCATCACCAGCTCTGGCCCAGGAGATGTGAAGAGGGGAACAGAGGTAACAGCAATTTGATGAGAGACATCAGTGGTGGCTCACCACTGTTGATTCTGAAGATGAAAGAAGGAGGACGCAAGCCAAGGAATGTGGGTGGCCCCTAGAAGTTGGAAGAGGCAAGAAGCCAATTTCTCCCTAGAGCCTCCAGAAAGGAACACAGCACTGCTGACGCCTTGATTGTAGGCCACTGAGAACCACTTCAGACTTCTGACCTACAGAACAGTAAAGTAAGACATTTTTTTTTTTTGAGTTGGAGTCTCACTCTGTCGCCCAGGTTGGAGTGCAGTGGCCGCTTCCGGCCACCACAGCCTCGCCTGCTGGGCTCCAGTGATCCTTCCGCCTCAGCCTTCCGAGTAGCCAGAATTACAGGCATGTGCTACCACACCCGGCTGATTTTTTTTTTTATTATTTATTGTAGAGATGAGGTCTCGCTGCCCAGGCGGGTCGCGAACCCGCGGGCTCAGGCAATCCACTCACCTCAGCCTCCCAAAGGCGCGGGATTACAGGCTGAGTCACCGAGCCCGGCTCTAAAGTAAGACATTTATGTTGTTAAAAGCCATGGTACAAGCCAGGCTCAGTGGCTCAGCCTGTAATCCCTCGCCTTTGGGAGGCTGAGGTGAGTGAATTGCCTGAGCCCGCGGGTTCGAGACCCGTCTGGGCAGCGAGACCTCATCTCTACAATAAATCAAAAAATCAGCCGGGCGTGGTAGTGCGCTCCTGTAATTCCGGCTACTTGGAAGGCTGAGGCGGAAGGATCACCAGAACCCAGCAGGTTGAGGCTGCGGTGGCCGGGAGTGGCCACTGAACTCCAGTCTGGGCGACCGAGTGAGACTCCAACTCAAAAAAAAAAAAAAAAAAAAAGCCATGGTACGGCCAGGCTCAGTGGCTCAGCCTGTAATCCCAGCACTTTGGGAGGCCAAGGTGAGTGGATTGCCTGAGCCCGCGGGTTCAAGACCTGCCTGGGCAACTTGAGACCTCATCTCTACAATAAATCAAAAGTTAGCCGGGCACGGTAGCGCATGCCTGTAGTTCCAGCTACTTGGAAGGCTGAGGCAGAAGGGTCGCCGGAGTCCAGCAGGTCGAGGCTGCGGTGGCCAGGAGCAGCCACTGCACTCCAGTCTGGATGACAGAGGGAGACTCAACTCAAAAAAAAAAAAAAAAAAAAGTGTTCCCTTTTTGCCACATCCTCTCCAGCATCTGTTATTTTTTGAGTTATTGATGATGGTCATTCTGACTGGAGTTAGGTGGTATCTCAGTGAAGTTTTAATTTGAATCTCCTTGTTAACTAGTGAGGCTGGCTGAACAGTTTTTCAAGTGTCTGTTGGCTGCTTCTGTCTTCTTTTGAGAACTGTCTATCCATATCTTTTGTCCACTTTGTAATGAGGCTGTTTGTTTTTTTCTTTTCAGCACGTTTGAGTTCCTTGTAGATCAGTACAATGTTTTTTGTTGTTTTTGGCTTTTTGAGTTAGAATCTCATCTCAGTTGCCCAGACTGGAGTGCAGTGGCACATTCATGGCAACTGCAGTATCTACTTGCTGGGCTCAGGTGATTCTTTAGCTGCAGCCTTCCAAGTAACTGGAACTACAGGCATGCGCCACCACACCTGGCTAATTTTTTTATTATTTGTAAAGATGAGGTCTTGCCAAGTTGCCCAGGCTGGTCTCGAACCCACGGGCTCAGGCAATTCTCTCACCTCGCCCTCCAAAGTGATGGGATTATAGGTGTGAGCAACTGCATCTAGCCTATAATGCTTTTACTTGATTATTGGAGGGAGTAAAGGAAATGTGAAATGGTTTTATTGAAGTTTTTTTTTTTTTTTAGTCAGAGTCTCACTCTGTCACCCAGGCTGGAGGGCAGTGACATGCTCACCGCCACTGCAGCCTCGACCTGCTGGTCTCAGAAGATCCTTCCATCTCAGCCTTCCAAGTAGCTGGAACTACAGGTGTGCACCACCACACCCGGCTAATTTTTTATTTATTTATTGTAGAGATGAGGTCTCATCAAACTGCCCAGGCTGGTCTCGAACCTGTGGGCTCAGGCAATCCTCTTCCCTCGGCCTCCCAAGGTGCTGGAATTATTGGTGTGAGCCACTGCACCTGGCCTTGTTTGTTTATTTTGAGTCAGAGTCTCACGCTGTCACCCAGGCTGGAGTACAGTGGCACACTCACGTCCACCGTAGCCTCAACCTGCTGGATTCAGGTGATCCTTTCACCTTAGCCTTCCAAGTAGCTGAAACCACAGGTGTGCACCACCATGCCCAGTAAATTTTTTTATTTATTGTAGAGACAACATGTTGCCCAGGCTGGTCTCGAACTGCTGGGCTCAGGCAATCCTCTCACCTCTGCCTCTCAAAATGCTGAGATTACAGACGTGACCCACCATGCCTGGCTGAACCAGACACTTTAATAGATGTTGGGAATATACCAAAACCAAAACAGACTGAAAAAATTAAAAATAAAAGAACCAGACAGGCTTGGTGGCTCAGCCTGTAATCCCGCACCTTTGGGAGGCTGAGGTGAGTAGATTGCCTGAGCCTGCGGATTTGAGACCCACCTGGGCAACTCGGCGAGACCTCATCTCTACAATAAATCAAAAAATCAGCCGAGCGTGGTAGCGCATGCCTGTAATTCCGGCTACTCGGAAGGCTGAGGCGGAAGGATCGCCGGAGCCCAGCAGGTCGAGGCTGCGGTGGCCGGGAGCGGCCACTGCACTTCGGTCTGGGCAACAGAGTGAGACTCCAACTCAAAAAAAAAAAATAGATAAATAAATAAATAAAAGAACCAATCTGCTATCACAAAAACAAAAAACAAAACTTACTGTTTATTGGAGAAGAGAGCAGATTGAAATAAAAAAATTAAGTAAAATAGGCCTGATGTGGTGGCTCACACCCATAATTCTAGCACTTTGGGAGACCAAGGTAGGAGGATTGCTTGAGCCCAAAAGTTTGACACCAGTCTGGGCAACATAGTGAGACCTTGTCTCTGCAATAATTTTTTTTTTTAATTAGCCAGGTGTGGTGGCACATGCCAGTGATTTCAGCTACTCAGACTGATGCAGGGAGATGGCTTGAGCCTAAGAGTTTGAAGCTGCAGTGAACCGTGAGATGAGCCATAATCGTGCCACTGCGCTCCAGCCTGGATGACAGAGTGAGACCCTGACTCAAAAAAGAGTAAATACAGAGTATTATTATGCAATGAAATGGTCTGAATACTGTTGTGGAAGAATAGAATAGTGAAAGGGAATAGGACTTGGAGGCTGCCACGTAAATACCGAAGAGAACAGTGTTACATTTGAGTCAGTCTAGACCTTGGGAAAGGCTCTTCCAGGCAGAGAGGCAGCAAATGCAAAACCTGGGAGGTGAGAGTATGCCTGGTGCGTCCAGCAGGAGGGAGGGGCCTGTGTGTCAATAGCTGAGAGAGTGAAGTGGGGAGTCGAAGAGAGAAGGTCGGAGAGGTTGTGGAGAGTAGGTTTGTAGTGACCACTGTCAAACCTTTGGCACTTACTCCGCATTGGGAAGTAGCAGCGGACTGGTGAGCTCTGACCCACATTTGAAATGCTCAGTGCTATTGCTGTGTAGACTATAGGCTAGATGGGGCATCAGAGGAGGAAAGACATCAGGTGAAAGGGGTGGCTAGGCCGGCACGGAGGCTCAACCCTGTAATCCCAGCACTTTGGGAGGCCGAGGCGAGAGGATTGCCTGAGCCCAGGGGTTCGAGACCAACAGGGGCAACTTGGCGAGGCCTCGTCTCTACAATAAATCAAAAATGAGCCGGGTGTGGTAGCGCGTGCCTGTAGTTCCAGCTACTTGGAAGGCTGAGGTGGAAGGATCGCCGGAGCCCAGCAGCTTGAGGCCGCGGTGGCCAGGAGCGTGCCACTGCACTCCAGCCTGGGCGACACAGTGAGACTTCGACTCAAGAGGAAAAAAAGTGGTGACTTGGCCCAGGGTGGTAGCAAGGAAGGAAGGGGTCCTAATCTGGATATATTTTCCTTCTTCCTTCCTTCCTCCTCCCTCTCCCTTCCTCCCTCTTTCTTTTTTTTTGAGACAGAGACACTGTGTTGCCCAGGCTGGAGTGCGGTGGCACCATCAGGGTTTACTGCAGCCTCCACCTCCTGGGCTCAGGTGATCATCCTGCCTCAGCCTCCCGAGTAGCTGGGACTACAGGCACGCATCACCACACCTGGTTAAGTTTCGTATTTTTTTTTTTTTTTGAGTTGGAGTCTCACTCTGTCGCTCAGGCTGGTGTGCAGTGGCACGCTCATGGCCACCACAGCCTAGACCTGCTGGGCTCAGACGATCCTTCCACCTCAGCCTTCCAAGTAGCTGGAACTGCAGGTGCGTGCTACCTCATCCAGCTAATTTTTTGATTTACTGTAGAGAAGAGGTCTCACCATGTTGCCCAGGTTGGTCTCGAACCCACGGGCTCAGACAATCCTCTCACCTTGTCCTCCCAAAGTGCTGGGATTATAGGCTTGAGCCACTGCGCCCGGCCAAATTTTTGTCTTTTTTATAGAGGTGAGGTCGCTGCCCAGGCTGGTCTCGAACTCCTGGGCTCAAGTAATTCTCCCACAGTAGTGGGATTGCAGTGTGAGTCACGGTGCCTGACCATAATCTGGATCTATCTTGAAAACAGAGCCAAAAAAAGGCTTTGTGGATGAATTGGGCATGCGCTGTGTGTGAGAGTGCGTCAAGACAGCAATGACTCCAAATTTTTCTGGCCTGAGCAACTGGACAGCATTGTGAATAACTGAGTCACAGATGAAAGTGGGGGAAGCTGGCCATGGGAAAGGATTGGAAGCTGAGCATTGGGTGTGCTTGTTTGAGATGTCGACTTCACCTCCAAGGGCAGATGTCAACTAAGAAACTGAAAATACGAGTGAGTCTGGATTTCAGAGGACAGGCCCAGGCTGGAGATAGAAACGAGCTGTCAAGGTTAAAACTCAATGTATTTAGCTCAATGAGGCTGGATGAGGTCACAAGGAAGGGCTGTAAAGAGACCTGAGGCCTGAGGCTTGAAGCTCTGCAGCATTAAGAGGCCTGGAAGTCAAGGAGGAACCGGCAGGCTTACAAGGAGTGACAAGAGAAAAACCACAAGAACTGAGAGCCCAGGTATGGGAGGGCTTTGAGGGTGAAGTGTGGAGCGTGAAGATTTGTCTGAAATGCTTCTGAGATGACACGTAAGGTGAGTTCAGAAAAATGCCTGTTGGATTTAACACCATGGGGCTGAATTGACAGGAGCAGTGTCGCTGAGGGCACAGGACCAAGCACCTGATGAAAGAGGGTTTCACAGAATTCAGAGACAGCAGATACAGAAAATTCTTTAGACAAAAACCATCAGGTTCTTCCGGAAACCCCCTCTGCTGTACTCACAAGGAAGTGTCTGGCCTCTTGAAGCTGCTGGCTGCTCTGGAGACCTCGGCTATAAGCCTACCGTGTACAAGGAACAGGTAACTGGCTGGGCTCGGTGGCTCAGCCTGTAATCCCAGCACTTTGGGAGGCTGAGGTGAGTGGATTGCCCGAGTCCGCGGGTTCGAGACCCACCTGGACAACTTGGCGAGACCTCATCTCTACAATAAATCAAAAATTAGTCGGGCGTGGTAGTGCGCGCCTGTAGTTTCAGCTACTTGGAAGACTGAGCCGGAAGGATCGCTGGAGCCCAGCAGGTCAAGACTGCGGTGGCCAGGAGCGTGCCACTGCACTCCAGTCTGGGTGACAGAGTGAGACTCCAACTCAAAAAAACCCAAAACAGGTAACCACTGCAGCTCCTTCCTCACTGATCACAGCAAAGATGAATGGAAGACCTGTTTTCTGAAAATCAGAGATCAGTCAACTGCAGCAAACTGTGGCCACACCTGTTCATTTGTGTGGTTCTGTGGTTGCTGTCACCCCAGAGGGACAGAGGTAAGTGATTGTGACAGAGATCAACCATATAGCTCCTAATGCTTAAAATATTTACTATCTGGCTCTCTCCAGAAAAAGAAAGTTCTGCTATTAAGAAAGAGAGAGAGAGAGAAAGAGAGAGAGAGAGAGAGAGAGAGAGAGAGAGAGAGAGAGAGAGAGAGAGAGAGAGAGAATATGAATTAGGGCAGTAGCTGAAGAGAAAGGAGTTCATGAAAGAGTTTTTTTTAAAGAAGGGGACATAGGCTGAGAGTGGTGGCTCATACCCGTAGTCCCAGTACTTTGGGAGACAGAAGTGAGAGGACTGTCTTAGCCCAGGGTTCAAGATCAGTCTGGGCAACTTGGTGAGGAGACTGTCTCTCTACAATAAATAAAAAAATTAGCCGGGCATGGTGGTGCTCACCTATAGTTCTTGCTACTTGGATGGCTGTGGCGGAAGGATCGCTAGAGCCCAGCAGGTTGACGCTGGGGTGGCCGTGAGCGTGCCACTGTACTCCAGCCTGGGAAAGGCAGTGAGACTAACTCAAAAAGAAAAAGTATCACTAGAGTTGATTTTCGCCTTATTTCTTACCTGTTTTATACTTGTTTGAGTCTGCATGCTACCACCAGAGGGCACCTCTGCCACGTTTTATGCAATATTTGCAAATCAGTGTGGAGGTCACTTATTTTTAAAAAATTATATCTGGAACATTCTTGTTCATTTAGCATGGGCATCTTAGTGCTCACCTTAGAAAACTCTGTGAGCTCACCCAACTCTTCTGTCCCTTTTAACAAGTCGATCCACTCTCTCCCGTGTCCAATACCTGGTGTTAATTTGTTTCTCCTTCACCCCCTGCAGCCTATCCTCTCCTTTTGGGGTGACAGAGCCTCATAATTTTGACTTTTTTTGAGTTGGAGTCTCACTCTGTCGCCCAGGCTGGAGGGCAGTGGCACGCTCACGGCCACCACAGCCTCGACCCATTGGGCTATGGTGATCCTTCAGCCTCAACCTTCCAAGTACCTGGAACTATGAGTGCGTGCTACCATGCCCAGCTAATTTTTTTGATTTATTGTAGAGACAAGGTTTCGCCAAATTGCCCGGGCTGGTCTCGAACCCGCGGACTCTGGCAATCCACTCGCCTTGGCCTCCCAAACTGCTGGGATTATAGCTGAGCCACCAAACCCGGCCCATAATTTTTTTAAAAATTTATTTTTGAGATAGGCACGGTGGCTCAAGCCTGTAATCCCAGCACTTTGGGAGGCCGAGGAGAGAGAGGATTGCCTGAGCTCAAGGTTTTGAGATCAGCCAGGGCAACTTGGCAAGACCTCGTCTCTACAATAAATAAAAAAAATTAGTCAGGCATGGAGGCATATGCCTGTGGCTCCAGCTATTTGGAAGGCTGAAACGGAAGGATCACCTGAACCCAGCAGGTCGAGGCTGTGGTGGCCATGAACGTGCCGCTGCATTCCAGCCTGGGCGACAGAGTGAGACTCTGACTAAAAAAAAAAAAAAAATGATTTTTGAGTCAGGGTCTCACTCTCTCACCCAAGTTGGACAGGCTAGAGTGCAGATTCACGATCACAGCTCACCACAGCTTTTACCTCCTGGCCTCAGGCGATCATCCCACCTCAGCCTCGTGAATAGCTGAGACTACAGGTGCATGCCACCTTGTCCAGCGATAGTTTTAATTTTTATAGAGACAAGGTCTCACTGTATTGTCCAGGCTGGTCTCGAACTCCTGGGCTCAAGCCATCCTCCCACCTCAACATGGCCTGAGCCTCATTCATTGTTAAAATTCCTCAGAACGTCTCCTAGGCACTCTCACCCTCAGAAGAATTCATTTAGTGTCATGATTGCACCAGCTCTCTCTGTCCAGGTGGCTTCCAGATAGGAATCACTGGAGTCCAGGCAGACTTCCAGAAGCCCAGCAATCCTCTGCTCTGTGAGAGCTTACTGTCACTGCAAACTCAGCATGTCCAGATTCTGCCCGACATATACTTCCTTCTTCATGTTTATGCCTTCTAGTCTACACTGACAGACACTTTTTAACATTTTCATGGAGCTATAGTTTACATACAATAAATTGTAACTATTTTAAGTGTGTCCTTTAATGAGTTTTTTTTTGTTTGTTTGTTTGTTTGTTTTGAGTTGGAGTCTCACTCTGTCGCAAAGACTGGAGTGCAGTGGCCGCTCCCGGCCACCGCAGCCTCAACCTGCTGGGCTCCGGCAATCCTTCTGCCTCAGCCTTCCACGTAGCTGGAACTACAGGTGCACGCTACCACACCTGGCTAATTTTTTTTTTTTTTTAATTTATTGTAGAGATGAGGTCTTGCCTGCCCAGGCAGGTCTCGAACCCGTGGGCTCAGGCAATCCACTCACCTCAGCCTCCCAAAGGAGCGGGATTACAGGCTGAGCCACTGAGTCCGGCTCATTTAATGAGTTTTGGCAAAAGTATGTACCCAGGCAATCACTACCTCAATCAAAACAAAGAACATTTCTATTACCCCAAAAAGTAAGTTTCTTCCCCTCTCACACTTAGCCCCAAGCAACAACTACTCTCCTTTTTTTTTGAATTGGAGTCTCACTCTGTCACCCAGGCTGGAGTGCAGTGGCACGCTCCTGGCCACCGCAGCCTCGCCTGCCGGGCTCTGGCGATCCTTCTGCCTCAGCCTTCCCGGTAGCTGGAACTACAGGCACGCTACCATGCCCAGTTAATTTTTGATTTATTGTAGAGATGAGGTCTCGCCAAGTTGCCCAGGCGGGTCTCGAACCCGCGGGCTCAGGCAATCCACTCACCTCAGCCTCCCAAAGGCGCGGGATTACAGCCACCGAGCCCGGCTTTCTCTCCTTCTTGTCATTATAGATTAGATCCAACTATTTCAGAATTTCAGATATACAGATGTGAATCAAACAGTATGTACTCTTCTGTGTTGGACATTTTAATCTCAGCATCAGGTCTGGAGATTCATGCATGTTGATGTGTAAATCAGTTTTTTTTTTTTCTAAATATTATTCGATCAAATGAGTATGCTGTAATGTGTGTATCCTTGGAGATGGGGACTTCTTTTTTTATGATTATTTTTTAAATTTTAGATTCAAGAGGTCCAGGTGCAGGTTTGTTACATGGGTATATTGTGTGATGATGAGGTTTGGGTTTCTGCTGCACCTGTCACCCATATGGTGAGCATGGTAGCCAATGGGTAGTTTTTCAACCTTTGCTCTTCTCATTCCCTCCCCACTTTGGGAGTCCCATAGTATTCCATGGTGTATATGTACCACATTTTCTTTTTTTGGGGGGAGGGGTTGGAGACTCACTCTGTCGCCCAGACTAGAGTGCAGTAGTCGCTCCCGGCCATCGCAGCCTCGACCTGCTGGGCTCCGGCGATCCTTCCGCCTCAGCCTTCCAAGTAGCTGGACCTACAGGCGCGCGCTACCACGCCTGGCTAATTTTTGATTTATTGTAGAGATGAGGTCTCGCTAAGTCGCCCAGGCGGGTCTCGAACCCATGGGCTCAGGCAATCCACTCACCTCGGCCTCCCAAGGCACAGGATTACAGGCTGAGCCACCGAGCCCGGCCACAAACTTATATTTTAATAATCTTAAGCAGATAGTAGATATTATACTAGCTTATTGATCAGTAAGCCTGTTTAAGTTTAGGGAGAACATACCCAAATAGAACAAAAATGTATGCTCGTGTTATACTTAACACTGATAGCTAAAAGAATAGCTGTCTTATTAAACTAACAATATTCAACTAGTGTCATTTACCAAATATTTGCCTAAATTATGTGATCTTGACTTTTTAAAACATTTGGGACAAGTTTCTCTCAGAATACCTTGAAAATATTAGAAGTTCAATTTTCCTTAATTTCTGTGAATTTTAGCAATATTTAATTTATATAAGCATTTATTTATCTAAGCCCATCGGAATTGAAGACCTCTAAGGGATTTTATTATCTAATTTGGCAACCATCTAGAGGTAGAAAAACATGACAGGCAGAAATAAACAGACGTGAATACAGACACAAAAGAGTTTACAGCTTCAGTTTAAAACTTTCAACTTACTGAAATGAGGTTTGTATAAAGGATGTGGTTCTCATTGTTTCCCCACTTTTCCACTAGGATTGTGTTTCTGGCAGATAATTACTTGCTCAGTATGAGGATTCCAGCAATATTTGTGGAGGAGACCCCGAGGTTTCCTTGGCCCTGATGTATAATCTTATAAAGACTGTGAAGTGATCCCTGAGCCCCTGAAGATCCCCCGACAGGGAGTGGTATATTGTAAGGCCTAAAATTTCATGTGCTGCCTTGATATCTTTGATCCTCACAGAGCCCGGAAGGCCTAACCCTGAATTTTCCTGCTCTTGCCAGATATGCTCCCCACCCAGTGGGAGAGGCTCCCCGCCCAACTTGTTCTTCCATCCACCAGACCAGCTGCATCCTACTTCATCCTCAATCTGAGACTCTTTACCTCCCTGCTAGCCCACAGAATTATTTGAACAAGTCAACCGCATCCTTCCACGGAACAAAGATCACCTAATCCTTGTGCCACTACTAGAAAGCCTGCTTCCCACAGTCCCCGCTGGCTCACTCTGCTCCCAAGTTCAACTCCCATGTGGCACTAAATGGCATGCAGTGTCCTCCCCACTATGTGATTAAAAAAAACCATAGCCAGCCTCATCGGTCTAGTAATGGATGTCGTATGTTCAGCCATTTTTACTATTTAGTGCAAGGGATCCCTCCTTCATTGATGGGGTAAGGAGGAGGTGATCAGAACAGAGAGGATGCTGAAATCTTGAGTGACTGAGTTGAGGGGCTGGAGTGGGTAGGTAGAGGTCTGTCTGCAGGGATGGATAGAGGGGTGAAGGAGGAAGAGTGAAGGATGGAAGAACAAGGAATTCAAGGTGGTCGAGGAGAAGGTTGAAGGTGGTAAAAAGGAGGGATGGGGGTATTGGGAAGGGAAAAGTCTTAGATAAGCCAGTTTGAGGACAGTCTAAGTTTCCCAAAGAGGCCTTTGAAGTTCTAAATTGCCTTTAGTAAATGTTGCCATTTTTGAGGCTATTAAACTGAATGAGTGTCATAATGACATGCAGTCAGTGGGAGAAGAGGAGAGGGGGTACTTGAAAGAGTGAGAGTTACCCACAGGATTACCTGAGAGTCAATCCAAAGAAAAAGACTAGTCGGGCGTGGTGGCTCACTCTTGTAATCCCAGCACACTTTGGGAGGCAGAGGCAAGGGGATTGTCTGAACCCAGGAATTTGAGATCAGCAGAGGATATTGAGACTTCATCTCTACAAATAATCAAAAAACAATCAGGCTGGTGTGGTGATGTGTGCCTGTAGTCTAACCTACTCTGGAGGCTGAGGCAGAAGGATTGCCTGAGCCCCAGATGGTCGAGGCCGTGGTGAGCCATGCTCATGCAACTGCACTCCATCTTGGGCCTGGGTGACAGAGTGAGACTCAATAACTAACTAAATAGATAAATAAATGGAAAAAAATCTTAGAGGAGCCAAGAAAAAGTCCCACTTGATTAATTCCCTCCTACAATCCCTAGGTTGGGGAGTGGAGAAAAAACGGAAGAGGCCTCACAGGAGGGCCAAAACATCTTACCCCAAAGAATCAAAGTAACTCTTTAATTCCTTACTGTTCTTCAACAGACAAGCTGTCCAAGAGTATTAGGTCAAGACTTGAACTCACCAATGTCCTTAACATGGCGTCTTTACCTGGGTGGGACTGGTGGAGGGCCTTATCTTGAGCTGAGCCACAGAACCAGGAAACTGTCAAATAAAAACTAAATCCGGACCTAGGTAAGGGGAGACTTTACTTAAGAGGATCACTGCAATTGGAGAGGAGGATGTTGCAATCGGGGGTGCGAGGGCATTCTAACAGAATGCTTCAACTGTAAGATTTGTAAGCTTTTGAAAGGTCAGGCAGAAAAGGGCTTTGCTTTCATAGGGAATAGTAAACAAGACTGGAAAGCACAGGTATCAGAGTGAGATGAGCCGGTAGTATGATAAAGCAATTGATCAGGAGACATTTTCTTTGCGATCAGTTGGAAAGGACTTGTTGGGAGGGGCTGTTAAGACTTTTTTTTCCAAATTCCAGTGCTGGTTTAGGCAGAGAGTGGATGGATGGTCAAAGGTCTGGGGGGAAGAGGAGAGGCTGACTAAAGATTGGTCACGTAAGGCATTTTGTCTGGGCAAATGGCTCAACTAATCATTGTTGAGTTGAGAATGGGAATTTGGAGGACGTGTGTCTGGCCTTTAAAAAGGTAAACAGGGATGTTATCCTTGAGGCTTACCTAAACCATCTGGGGAAAGGTGGCTCTGTGTAGTAAGTGGTTTCGCAAACAACAAAAGGGGTGGGGCATTTCTTTAATCTTCACTGTTTACCAAGGCCATAAAGTATGGGTCCAGTTCAACAACTGTCCCCTTATAACTAGTTTTATTATGACATTTAAAACAAGTATTGCTAGTGTATTCATCATTACTGTGACAGCTGTTTCCATCAGACACTTCCACACATCTATAATAATAGGATAGTTGGGTGTTTGTGTTTAAAATTTGCTTCTTGTGCTGGTTAAGATATGTTTTAGCCGGTGCGGTAGCTCACGCCTATAATCCCAGCACTTTGGGAGGCCGAGGTGAGAGGATTGCCTGAGTCCACGGGTTCAAGATCAGCCTGGGCAACTTGGCGAGACCTCCTCTCTACAATAAATCAAGAAAAATTAGCTGGGTGTGGTGGCACATGCCTGTAGTTCCAGCTACTCGGAAGGCTGAGGAGGAAGGGTCACCTGAGCCCCTCAGGTTGAGGCTGCGGTGGCCATGAGCGTGGGGGACAGAGTGAGACTCTGACTTAGAAAAAAAAAAGATATTTTTCGCTGTTCAAACTCAACCTTCCATCCTGTGCTCTGTGAGCTGGGGCTGAGATCAAACAAATTACATTTCCTATACAGTTCTGCCCATGGAGGTGCTTGAGGAGAGGGACTTGCTTGTCCTACCTGCCATTGTTACCAAGCAATGTCTCTTCTCCCTGGCTGTGGCAGCTGGTTCCAGTTTCTAGTTTTGTTTTTTTTTTTGTTTTTCAGTCATGGTCTCACTCTGTTGCCCAGGCCGGAGTGCAGTGGCACGATCATACACACCACAGCCTCAACCTCCTGGGCTCATGCGATCCTTCTGCCTCAGCCTCCTAAGTAGCTGGAACTACAGGTGTGTGCCACCATGCCCACGTAATCTTTTTTTTTTTTGTAGTGATGAGGTCTCACTGTGTTGCCCAGGCTGGTCTCAAATGCCTGAAATCAAGTGATTCTCCCACCTTGGTCTTCCAAAGTGCTGGGATTACAGTCTGGGCCGCCACGCCCAGCCCAGTTTTACTTTTTAATGCACCCTCTCTGGTCCAGCCTCAGTGTTTACCTTCAGAGATAACAGCACCAGCTAGGTACCACCCCCTCCTCTGAGGGCTGAGGGGCCCTCTTGTAGTTCTTAGGTTCTAATAATCCTAAGACTTCCCCCTCCCCAGCTCCATGGGCGGTAGCTACTTCCTGCAGTTACTACCTATTACTGCAATGTTTTCCCTTATGACTTGCCAATCCTCCATGGCCTGTCTCAACAATCCCCTAAATTCTTTGTAAAAATAACGGCTGTGAGGCTGGGTGCGGTGGCTCACACCTATAATCCCAGCAATTTGGGAGGCCAAGGTGTGAGGATTGCCTGAGTCCAAAGGTTAGAGACCAGCCTGGGCAATTTGGCGAGACCTCATCTCTACAATAAATCAAAAAATTAGCCTGGCATGGTGGCATGCACCTGTAGTCCCAGCTACTTGGAAGGCTGAAGTGGAAGGATTGCCTGAGTCTAGCAGGTCGAGGCTGTGGTGGCTGTGAGCGTGCCACTGCACTCCAGCCTAGGCAACAGAGTGAGACTCCAACTCAAAAAGAAATAATAATAATTGCTGTGATTTCTGTTTTCTGACTGAGCCCTGACTGATACAATCCTAAGCATTCCAGAAATACTTTCTGAACTATGTATATAGATTTATGGGTGTATGTTACTACAGGAATAAAAAATTAGTGGATTACACTTACAATGTACAGGCAGCATCCCCCAACTGACAGGATGTACTCTAAAACTTAATTCATAAGTTCATTGCTTGGATCTTGAAATTAATTTTCCAGGCCGGGCGCAGTGGTCACGTCCATAATCCGAGCACTTTGGGAGGCTGAGGTGAGAGGATTGCCCGAGCCTAGGGGTTCGAGACCAGCTTGGGTAACTTGGTGAGATCTCATCTCTACAGTAAATCAAAAAATTAACCGGGTGGTGATACATGCCTGTAGTTCCAGCTACTTGGAAGGCTGAGGGGAGGGATTACCTGAGCCCAGCAAGTCGAGGCTGCGGTGGCTGTGAGCATGCCACTGCACTCCAGCCTGGGTGACAGAGTGAGACTCCAACTAAAAAAAAAAGAAATTAATTTTCCTATCAAACAATATTACACATTAAAGTTTGATGGTCGGATCCATCAATATTCATAATGTAATGAAGTAACAATATTATACACATTGTGTTAGGGAACAGAATTAGCATTGCCTTTGAAACATATACTCAAAATTCCAAACTATCATGCCAGTAACAATTTTTTTTTCTTTATCTAAAAATTAAAGTCATGGCCGGGCTCGGTGGCTCAGCCTGTAATCCCAGCACTTTGGGAGGCTGAGGTGAGTGGATTGCCTGAGCCTGCAGGTTTGAGACCCACCCAGGCAACTTAGTGACCCTTGTCTCCACAATGAATCAAAAAAATAGCCAAGTAGCGTGCGCCTGTAGTTCCGGCTACTTGTAAGACTGAGGCGGAAGGATTGCCAGAGCCCAGCAGGTTGAGGCTGCGGTGGCTGCGAGTGTGCCACTGCACTCCAGTCTGAGTGACAGAGTGAGGCTCCAACTGAAAAAAAAAATGTAAATAAATAAATAATTAATTAAAATTAAAGTCATGCGAACCAATAACAAGTTTTAACCACTCTTTTAGAGATTAAAAAATGTACGCATACCAGGTATTTTATATTATTTTTTAAGGCCATTTTTTTTTTTTGTAGAGATGAGGTCTTGCTATGTTGCCTAAGTTGGTCTCGAACTTCTGGGCACAAGCAGTCCTCTCGTCTCAGCCTCTCAAAATGCTAGGATTACAGGCATGAGTCACTGTGTCTGGCCTTTATTTTTTAGAGACAGGTCTTGCTCTGTCACCCAGGCTGAATACAATGGCATGATCATTCTCACTGTAGCCTCAGACTCCTGGACTCAAGTGATCCTCCCAACTCAACCTCCTGAGTAGCTGGGACTACAGGTGCATGCTACCACATCCAGCTAATTTTTAAATTTTTTTGTAGAGACAGGGTTTCACCATGTTGCTCAGCCTGGTCTCCTGGCCTAAATGCATCCTTCCACCTCAGCCTCCCAAAGTGCTGGAATTTCAGGCATGAGCCACTGAACTCAGCCTGCGTGCCAGGTATTAACAATTAAAAACAAACTTAAAATATGTTTGACATATGCCCAGGAAGAAAAAACTAGCCAAGCAAGGATGGAGAAAACATGATTTATCCTAGTGAAAAGAAGTTACAGGCTTATCTTTAAAATCAAATTACTAAAATATATCAATTTAATTTAATTTCCTAGTAAATATGCTATAATTGTTTTTACAGTATATTTGCCTTTGCAATGGTTTTACTTAAGGAACTTAAGAATATTTTGTCCCTTAGTAAATATAGTCATACAGGTTATTGGTAGATGGGGAAAAATTAGAATTGTTTTTCAAGTTCAGACCAAAATGCAAACTCAGAGTATTTTGCAGAAAATATTTTGGGTCCATACTTTGTTTCTATGATAAAAATATAAACCACAGATTAAAAGGAGCTCATGTATTCCTGTTTTTGGTCTTAACCCGTAATGCATTGTAAGAAAATTACTTACCTACACAAAATTAAAGCAAAATGTTCAGAGACTGTCAAAGAGGGAGGAATCTTCTTGAGGAAGAGACAAGATTTACTTTCCTCCAGGAATATGTCATTAGCACCGATGCCACTCTCACTACAGCTGGCCTGGTGCAGCACCACTGGTGTTTCACTGAGTAATATTCTGGCATGGGCCTGTGGGTGGGGTGGGGTGGTGGGAAGAGGGGACAGAGAGTCCTGAGCAATCCTCCCAGAATATTCCAAAGCAGAGAAGAGCAAAGGACAGGGCTTTACAGAAGGGGCATGTGGGGTAAACATAAAAACAGTGTGGTGCATGATATATGATGTGGCCAATTTATGTCCTTGACTTATCCCTGTGTGGACATGTCTTAGCAGGCATCCCCCAATCCCCGGGCATCTGACATCTTCAAGTCCAAGGCTATTTTCTTATTATTTGTGGTTTTAATTACATATAATTTTAAACTCCTAGTAACGTTAATCACTAGTGAAAACTGGCACTGTGAACTGTTTTATATCTGCATTTTATAGACGAACACCATCTCATAATGCAATTTTTCATGTCTTTCATGAACAGACCCAAATATATTTAGCTTTCCCATACCATATAAAAACAAGATGCCAAAGAATATATACAGTCATGCACTACCTAATAACACTTTGGTCAACAATGGAACGCATATACAATAGTGGTCTCTGAGATTATAAAGGAGCTGAAAAATTCTATTGCCTGGTGACACTTTAGCCATTCTAACATTGGAGGGCAAGGCATTGCTCACATGTTTATGGTGATGCTGGTGTGAACAAACCTACTGAGCTGTCAGTGGTATGAAAGAACAGCACATACAATTATTGAACACTCTAGAATGTTCACATAATGACGCAATCACCTAATGATGCATTTCTTTCTTTCTTTTTTTGAGTCGGAGTCTCACTCACTCTGTTGCCCAGGCTGGAATTCAGTGGCTTGTTCATGGTCACTGCAGCCTCGACCTGCTGGGCTCCAGTGATCCTTCCACCTCAGCCTTCCAAGTAGCTGGAACTACAGGTGCACACTACTATGCCCGGCTAATTTTTTTTGATTTATTGTAGAGATGAGGTCTCGCCAAGTTACCCAGGCAGGTCTCGAACCCGCGGGCTCAGGCAATCCACTCACCTCAGCCTCCCCAAAGCACGGGATTACAGGCTGAGCCACCCAGCCCGGCTCTAATGATGCATTTCTTAGAACATATTCCTGTCATTAAGTGATGCATGACTATACTTTCAGCTTATGTTCAGCAATTAATGTTTCAGTATTTGAACTTAGAAATGACTCAGACATTTAAAGAATATCTATTACTTAATTTAATATAACTTTAAGATTTCAAGTTACCAAAAAAAGATTTTTGAAATTATTTTATAAACAGAATTATTTTTGAAAAGCTCATTTATAAACCTTTATTCCATTTATATTTAGCGAATTCACTTGTTTTGAACAATTATGCTTGAATGGCTCATGAAACATTTCATAAGATATTAAACAAAGCTAGCCATTGAAAAAGTTCAGGAATTTCACCAAAGTTATTTACTCTCCCCCCAATTTTCTTTCCCCCATGAAGAGAGTGCACAAGCTCCTAAATCTCACTTTTTTTGCCGGGGGTGGGGGAAGAATATTTGTTTTTCTTTCCTGTGATGCCCCTGTATACCTTTTCTCCTGTTAAAATCTAACTGATGTCGGTTTATTTCATAGACTCAATTATGGAAACCTCAGAAGGCAGAAGGATAGGTTTCTCTCCCCAGCCTACATCATTGTCTTATGGTATTTTATTTTTGTTGACAAATTAGGCAAATATAAAAAAATCTCAATTTAATGGCCTCCCAATGAGGCTTTTAAAAAACAAAAACAAAAAATAATATAACGACAAGACCCTGTTCTGTTTTCTAGGAGTTAAAACTCCAATAGAAAAGAAGACACAATATTTCTCTTGCTACAAAGAAGACTGTGTCAATTATAATTAACACAAGGCTGGGTGCGGGGGTTCAAGCCTGTAATCCCAGCACTTTGGGAGGCCGAGGGGAGAGGACTGCCTGAGCCCAGGGGTTCGAAACCACCCTGGACAACTTGGTGAGATCTCCTCTCTACAATATATTAAAAAATTAGCTGGGCGTGGTGACGCGTGCCTGTAGTTCCAGCTACGTGGAAGGCTGAGGCGGAAGGATTGCCGGAGCCCAGCAGGTCGAGGCTGCAGTGGCCGGGCGGCCACTGCACTCCAGTCTGGGGGAGTAAGACTCCAACTCAAAAAAAAAAAAATTTAAATTAAATTAACACAAAATACGTGCTACAGGGGCAGAAAAGAGGTTTGGGTTTTGTTTCCTAGTATCGACGGCATTGTGGATTGTTTCACAGTTTAATCTGATCTTAGTTTTTATGTTGAAATACACATGAATGTCATGAGTTTTTACGTGCCAAACTTAGTAAGCAAGGCTCATCAGAAAAAACCAAAAACCAAAAACACCTACGTGGTCTTCTCTAAACTTTATATAAAGAACCTTGGCAGTTAACTTTATTATTGTCCTCTAACACATTTTCACGTTTAAAATCAGAAAAGACAGCATTTCTTGCGTTTCCTGCTTTCGAGGAAGGGGGAATACAATCTTTATTTTTTTATTTACTCCCCCACCCTCATTTTTTTTTCCCAGTAGCTGTAGGGGCTACAAATAGCTTTTGGTTACATGGTGGGGAAGAAGTCTGGGCTTTAAGTGTGCCCGGCACCCCTACCTGTGCACATCGTACCCACAGGTGATTTTTCGTCCCTCCTCCGCTTTCCCCCCTCAATCTTTTTAAAAGACTCCGCTCGCGCGCCTAGCTCTTAACCACGTTCAGAACTAAGAACCAAGCAGAGCTGAGCAAGGAGGACGGCGAGGAAGAGGCTCTGGGATGCCGGCTCCCTTCCCGGCCCACGTAACGCCCAGAGGGCGCCCTCACCTCGGCACAGCAGCCGCGGGGACCCGCGCAGGTGGGCGAGGCGGGGGCGTGGTGGGCGGGGCCTTGGAAGGCGGGGCACCTGGAGGCGGGGCCGGGGCGGGGCCGGGGCGGGGCCCGCGGGGCTGGGGCTGCAGGCGAGGTCCCCGGAGCGGCGCTGGGCGGGTGCGTGGCGGAGGCGGAGCGGCCCCGCGCGGCAGGGCGCCCTCCTGCGCCCCCCGGCCGGACGCTCGCTCCAGGTAAGCGGCGCCTCCTCCAGCTCCCCTGCTCGGCCGCCCGGCGGCGGGAGAGGGCGGGGAAGCGTGGGTAGGAGGGAGCCGGTCGCAGCCGGGGTCCCGCTGCCCGGACGGGGTGGGCTCCTCCCGGGGAGAGGAAGCGGAGACGGGCGGAACAGGCGGGCGCGCAGTCGGGGTGGACCGGGATGGGGCGGCGCGTTCTCCTTTTCTGTCCGCTCGGTGGGTCCCGGGGCCAGGACCCCGGTGCCCGGTGTCACCTGGAAGCCCCTTTCTGGCCTCTTTCCCTCTGGTCCGCGCACTGCGTAGGAGCTTAGAAATCGGAGGGGCTGGCTGCGGGCGCGGATCCGCAGGGAGGGGACGGTCCCCAGTGCCCCTCGGGTCCAGGGGCTTTAACTTCATTGAATTCTAACCACAGCCGTGCCAAGAGGTGTTACCACGCTCTTTCACTGATAAAGAAGCTGATGCTAGGATACTTACTAAGTGACACTAGGACACTCATTGTTTGCTCCAGGGCAAACAATTAGGAAAAAAAAAAAAAGACGCTAGTCTGGGGGCTCTGAAACCCTCTCCCTGTCTACCTTCCCCCCCCCCCCGTCGTCCCTTTCTCTCTTCTCACACGAGTGTAGGAAACTCGCCCTGCAGGCCCTATTACGAAAACAGGTAATTCTCCTTAAACGCATTTTATCCCTCTCCCAGGTTTCCCCTCCCTCCCTCCCTCCCTTCCCTCTCTCACTCTATCGCCCAGACTGGAGTACAGTGGCACGCCACTCACGGTCCCCGCAGCCTCGACTTGTTGGGCTCAGGTGATCCTCCCACCTCAGCCTTCCAAGTAGCTGGAATACAGGTGTGCGCCCCCACGCCCAGCTACTTTTTGATTTAATGTAGAGACGAGGTCTCACCGTGTGGGCCAGGGTGGTCTCGAATCCGCAGGCTCAGGCAACCCTCTGTCTCCACCTCCTAAAGTGCTGGGATTACAGACGTGAGCTACCGCCCATCTCTCTTGTCTTTTTTTTTTTTAAGTACCCAATCTCAGAGTCTAGTTCCTCTAATTTGGGGTTATTAGCGTTCTGAAGTGGAAAGAAGTCCTTGCTCATCCCTGTCCGCGAGGTGCCCTCTCTCGATGCCTAATACAGCCCCGTCGGTTACAGCTGTCCACTTCCCATCTTCCAGGGCTCATGAGGTCACCTCCAGGTCCCGGCTGGACATCACGGGCCGCCCAGGGAAAGGTAAGTTCTCTAGTCATGTGGCCTCCTGTAGGTGCACATGAAAGTTACCCTGCACAACACCCTTTGCTTTGTCATTTCTACAGAAAAGGGAATTGTCTTTTTTTCCCCTCTTCAAATAATGGGGTGAGAGGCAAATTGGGGGGCTATGCGCTGTATGGAGAAAATCAGTGGTGCCTTGAGATGAGAAGGCAGCTTAGCTTTTTGTGGCCTGAATTTGGTGAGTGGGTGGTGAGAGATGTCTGGGAATTGTCTTTTCCTCTGGCATTCTGCCCCCTTTCAGAGAAGCTCTGAAAGACGGGTTTGTTTTATAGAGGGGAGTAGGAGGGGTTAATAGTTTTTAAAGATCAGGGTAAATTACCTGCTAGGAGCTTAGGCAGTTCCAGGCAGGCCCCCCTGCTGGAGGATTTGGTAACAGATTTCAGTCCTGGCAGGAAGGAAAACTCAGACTGTGTGAATGAATATCTGCTTTTTCTTTTTCTATATTTTAGATATAGAGACAGGGATTTTGCTGTGTTGCTCAGACTGGTTTTGAACTCCTGGCCTCAGGCAGTCCTCCCACCTTGTCCTTCCGAAGTGCTGGGATTATAGTCCTGAGCTGCTGTGCCTGGCCTGCTTTTCCTTTTTTTTGGTTGAGTTGAGTCTCACTCTGTCGCCCAGACTGGAGTGCAGTGGCTGCTCTCGGCCACCGCAGCCTCGACCTGCTGGCTCCGGCGATCCTTCTGCCTCAGCCCTCCGAGTAGCTGGAAACTACAGGCGTACGCTACCTCGCCCGGCTAATTTTTGATTTATTGTGGAGATGAGGTCTCGCCAAGTTGCCCAGGCAGGTCTCGAACCCGCGAACTCAGGCAGTTCACTCACCTCAGCCTCCCCAAATGTGGGATTGCAGGCTGAGCCACCGAGCCCGGCTTTAGTTTTTTAAAATGTTTTACTTATTGGTCGTTGAAAGTGGTTGATGATTTTTTTCCATTTCATGGTGAGGGTTTGAAGGTCACTGCCAACCCCTCTGCACTACCTTCATCCTGGCCCTGTGAAGTACTGCCTTATCCTCAGCCCAGAATTTGTGCTGATGCCATCCTTTGTTAATTAGAGTTCATCCTTGATTAGTTACAGCAGTATTTAGACTCACAAGTTGCTGCTTTTCCATTTGTAATATAGTTGTTTTACGGGAGGAAAATGTTTTTCCCTAAAAAACTAGGATTACGAAATCAACTTTGTCTACAGAGGTCAAACAGGTAATGCTTAAGAGTGCTTACTTGGGCCCAGGTGACTTGTTGAGAACCTGCTAAATCTGGGTGGGCATTGGCTGTTCCCACCCCAGTAACCATGGAGCAATTGTGGTCCAGTGTGGCTAGATCTTCTTCCCCCCCCCCGCAACTAGCTGAAAACTTTATACTTTTTAAAAAATGTAAAACTTGATTTTATTTACTTTTTTTTTTAATGTTATTTTTGGGGACTGGGCACAGTGGCTCACACCTGTAATTCCTGGCACTTCAGGAGGCCAAGGAGGAAGGATCGTTTGAGGCCAGGAGTTGGAGATGAGCCTAGGCAACATAGTGAGACTTCATCTCGACCAAAAAATAAAATTAAATTAAAAAATTAGTTGGGTGTTGTGGTGTGCACTTGTAGTCCTAGGTATTCAGGAGGCTGAGGCGGGAGGATCACCTCAACCCAGGAGGTTGAGGTTGTGGTGAGCTGTGATTGTGCCACTGCACTCCAATCTGAGCGACAAAGTGACACTCTGACAAAAATATATCTATATTTTTTATTTTTGTTTTTTCAAGTTTTTTTTTTTTTGGCTTGCTTGTTTGAGTAGGAGTTTCACTCTGTCACCCACGCTGGAGGGCAGTGGCACACTCCCCACCACTCCAGCGTCAACCTGCTGGGCTCCGGCGATCCTTCTGCCTCAGCCTTCCAAGTAGCTGGAACTACAGGCACATGCCACCACGCCTGGCTAATTTTTTGATTTATTGTAGACATGGGGACTCGCCAAGTTGCCCAGGCTCAGGCAATCCTCCCACCTCAGTCTTCTCAAAGTGGTGGGATTATAGGCATGAGCCACTGTGCCTGGCCTAAAGTTTCTTTCTTTCTTTTTTTTTTTTAAAGAGACCAGGTTTTGCTGTGTTACACAGGTTGGTCTGGCACTCATGGCCTCTAGCCATTCTCTTGCTTCAGCTTCTCAAAGTGCTGAGATTATAGGCACAAGACACTGTGCCTGGCTGATTTTAAATATTTGTTCATTTTTTTTTCTTTCCTTTTTTTTTTTTGAGTCAGAGTCTCACTCTGTCCCCCAGGCTGAAGTGCAGTAGCATGTTCATGGCCACAACAGCCTCAACCTGCTGGGCTCAGGCGATCCTTCCACCTCTGCCCTCCAAGTACCACCATACCTGGCTTATTTTTTGATTTGTTGTAGAGATGAGGTCTTGCCAAGTTGCCTGGGCTGCACTCGAATCCATGGACTCAGGCAGTCCTCTCACCCCACCTCCCAAAATGCTGGGATTATAGGTGTGAGCCACTGCGCCCGGCCCCTTTTTTTTTCTTTTTTAAAACACAAAGGATCATATCAAATTTGATGCATCATGTTTGCAAATCTCTGCCTTAGAAACTGCCGTGGATATATGGTGGTTACATCCTCCGGTGAATGGAACATTCTGAACTATGATGCAAATACTGTATATTTTTCATGAAATGAGGTGTTAGGAGACAAATTAATACAACTGGAAATGATCTCTTCTGATTGTCAAATTCTATTTTCTATGAGGTGTGTAGTATTTCAGCTATACTGAATAGGTTTTTATGGGCCAACCAAGGACTCTAGTCACTCTTTTTTAATATTCATTTTAGGTCAGGCACAGTGGCTCATGCCTGTAATCCCAACATTTTGGGGGGCCGAGGTGAGAGGATTGCCTGAGCCTATGGGTTCGGGACCAGCCTGAGCAACTTGGTAAGACCTCATCTCTACAATAAATCAAAAAATTAGCCAGGCCTGGTGGTACATGCCTGTAGTTCCAGCTACTTGGAAGGCTGAGGTGGAAGGATCACCTAAGCCCAGTAGGTTGAGGCTATGGTGGCTGTGAGCGTGCCACTGCATTTCAGTTCAACCTGGGTGACAGAGTGAGACTCCAGCCTCCCCAAAAATCATTTTAACCTGAAACGTATTAGTGTTTTCAGTTCAGGATGTCCAGTGCCTAACTCTCTGTTAAAAACAAAGTTTCCGGCGGGGCACAGTGGCTCATGCCTGTAATCCTAGCACTTTGGGAGGCTGAAGTAAAAGGATTGCTTTATGCTAGGAGTTCAAGACCAGTCTAAGCAACATGGCGAGACCTTGTCTCTACGAAAAAATCAGAAAATTAGCTGGGTGTGGTTGCACTCATAGTCCCAGCTACTCTGGAGGCTGGGGCAGAAGTATTGCCTGAGCCCAGGAGGTTGAGGCTGTGGTGAGCCGTGATCATGACACTACACTCCAGCCTCAGTGACAGAGTGAGATTCCAACTCAAAAAAAAAAAAGGTCCCCAAATGACTGTTTATTGTAGAGACTGTATTCTTGGCTTTGTTACCAGAGGGATGAATTTGTGTTGTCATGTTTCCTATCTGAGTCAAATACCATGCATATTTAGATTAGCATTTTTCAACTTTGCCACTTTTTAACATTTTTGGCCAGAAAATCTTTTGCTGTGGGGGATTGTCCCATATATTGTAGAATGTTCAGCAGAATCTCTGTCTTCTATTCATGAGATGCCAGTAGCACCTTCCTCCAGTCATAACAACCCCCTGTGTCTCCAGATATTGTCAAATGTTCCTTGGGGAACGGAGTCACCCCCTGGTTGAGAAAAAAATGAACTTGTGTTGATTTTTTAATTTCATTTTATTTTTTGAGTTGGAGTCTCACTCTGTCGCCCAGGCAGGAATGCAGTGGCATACTCACAGCCACCCCAGCCTCAACCTGCGGGGCTCAGACGATCCTTCTGCCTCAGTCTTCCAAGTAGTTGGAACTACAGGCGTGTGCTATAATACCCAGCTCATTTTTAATTTATTTTTTGTAGAGATGAGGTTTCACCATGTTGCCCACGCTGGTCTCGAATCCCTGGTGTCAGCCAATCTTTTTGCCTCTGCCTCCCAAAGGACTGGGATTACAGGCAGAGCCACTGAGCCTGGCCTATTTTTTATTTTTATTTTTGTTTTTATTTTTGAGTCAGAGTATCACTCTGTCACCCAGGCTAGAGTACAGTGACATGCTCATAGCCACTGCATCCTCGACCTACTGGGCTCAGGCGATCCTTCCACCTTAGCCTTTCAAGTAGCTGGAACTACAGGCATGTACCACCATGCCTGGCTAATTTTTTAACAAATTTATTGTAGAGACAAGGTCTCACCAAGTTGTCCAGGCTGGCCTCGAACCCCTGGACTCAGGCAGTCCTCTCGCTTCAGCCTCTCAAAGTGCTGGGATTACAGGCTTGAGCCACTGCACCCAGCCGAGCCCGTGTTTGAAATATTCTAGACGTTTATGAACTAAACTAGAAACTAACCACAATTAACTTTACACTTTTAATAGCTAGGAAAGCTATTTGTAAATTTAAATATTACATGTAAAAACTTTTTTTTATCAGAAAGATTACTAAACCAGGGTCTTCATGAACAGCCATTGAGTCTCGTCAGGTTTTATCTCCAGCGCATTTGTTAAATTTCATAAAGTTTAAAATGTCAGAAACTAAAAAGGAATTCTACAGTAGTTTTCATTTTTCTCTCTTTAGAATACTTGATGCCTTTCAATTTTTTTTTTAAGGCGATGAAGTACCAATTGTCCATGCTTGGTGATTTTGGAAAATTGGCACAATTTCTAAAATTAGAACCCCAAACAGAAAGTCCTAAGCAAAGATGTTAATGCTGAAACTCAGTGTGAATAAACCATGTCAGAGTAGAATTTAATTTTAGAGAAAATTAAGCTCTTTTTAGCTAACAGCAATAAAACCAAGACTGCCATGTATTGCCCTAGTCTGAGAAATCCTGATTTTATGAAAGGGAGCTCTACATAACATAAGCTGCAAGTCATATCAGAAGAAAAAAGTGCCGAGCACAGTGGCTCACGACTGTAATCCTAGCACTTTGGGGAGCCGAGGCGAGAGGATTGCCTGAGTCCAGGGGTTCGAGACCAGTCTGGGCAACTTGGTGAGACTTCGTCTCTACAAGAAATCAAAAAAATTGGCCAGGAGTGGTGGCTACTTGGAAGGCTGAGGCAGAAGGATCACCTGGGTCCAGCTGATTGAGGCTGCAGGGGCCGTGAGCATGCTACTGCACTCCAGCCTGGGCAACAGAGTGAGACTCCTACTAAAAAAATAAAAAAAGGAGAAACCGGGCATGGTGGCTCATTCCTGTAATCCCAGCATTTTGGGAGGCAGAGGCAAGAGGATTGTCTGACTCAGGGGTTCAAGACCAGCCTGAGCAACATGATGAGACCTCGTCTCTATGATAAACCAAAAAATTAGCCAGGCATGGTGGCACGTGCCTGTCGTTCCAGCTACTTAGAAGGCTGAAGCGGAAGGATCTCCTGAGCCCAGCAGGTCGAGGCTGCAGTGGCTTTGAGCTGGCCACTGCACTGCACTCCAGCCTGGGCCACAGAGTGAGACGCTGGCTCAAAAAAAAAGAAGAAGAAGAAGAAGAAAATGTCCTGAACGGCCTTAAATATGTTCAGAAAGGTCAAAATCTTTCTCCATCCTTAGCTAGAGATTGGATATTCATTGGTCCCTTCTGGAAATCTAATTTGTAACTGAGTATTGGCTACGTAATTTGTGGGGCCTCTGGTTACAAAATTAAAGAGTTTCAAGATGGGGACTGCAGAGTGTTAAGCCAAGTACTGGGCCCAGTGTGACTACACAGGTTGCATACCTATGAAGCTGACCCTGACAAAACTTTATCTATAGTTGAAAGGAAGAGGAAGGTTGTGATCACAAATGCTAATCCTACGAAAATGAAATGTTACTGCTGGCACCAAGCACCTGGAGTTTCTGCTGCGTTGATTATACTTCTGTTTCCAATCAGGAGTCTGCATGTATTTGGTAATCAGTGCAATAAAGTTACAAAGAAACCCTAATAATAATTTTTATTGCTGAAGAGGTAGCCAAATTATTCATTCTGGGTCTAGGTACTGGAGCAACGTATTTATTGAGTTTTTCTTTTCTTTTTTTTTTTTTTTTTTTAAATTTTGAATCAGTCTCACTCTGTCACCCAGGCTGAAGTGCAGTGGCACACTCATGGTCACTGCAGCCTCCACCAGCTGGGCTTAGGCGAGCCTTCCACCTCGGCCCTCTTTTTTTTCTGAGTTGGAGTCTCACTCCGTTGCCCAGACTGGAGTGCAGTGGCCGCTCCTGGCCACCGCAGCCTCGACCTGCTGGGCTCCGGCGATCCTTCCACCTCAGCCTTCCAAGTAGCTGGAGCTACAGGCGTGTGCTACCACACCCGGCTAATTTTTTGATTTATTGTAGAGATGAGGTCTCACCAAGTTGCCCAGGTGGGTCTCGAACCCGTGGGCTCAGGCAATCCACTCACCTCAGCCTCTCAAAGCACGGTATTACAGGCTGAGCCACCGAGCCCGGCTTCACCTCAGCCTTCTAAGTAGCTGGAATTACAGGTGCACACCACCACACCTGGCTATTTATTGTAGAGGTGAGGTCTCACCAAGTTGCTCAGGCTGGTCTTGAAACCCTGGGCTCAGGCAGTCCTCACTTCTACCTCCCAAAGTGCTGAGATTACAGGCATGAGCCACCATGCCCAGGGAGGCATTCATTAAACAACTATTTACTGAGCATCTGGGATTTTAATGTAAAGATGATAGAAAATCACTAAAGGGTTTCAATAGGAGATGATATTTGATTTGAGGGTTTTGCTTTGTTTTAAGATACAAGGTATTGCTGTGTTTCCCATGTTGGAGTGCAGACATGATCATAGCACACCACAGCCTCGAACTCCTGGCTGAGGCGAGCGTCCTGTCTCAGCCCCTCAAACATTGGGGACTATAATAGAGATGTACCACTGCACTCGGTTAGGAGTCGTTTTATTTCAAATCCAGCAAATCCTGTCTCCTTGGTATTTTCTCTCCATTCTATTTAAAAATGGAGCATTCTTGTTTAGTTCATCTCTCTTCCCTCATGTTTTTTCAAAGACAGAGAGGAGGCCAGGTAGCACTTTCCACGTTCTTCCCAGAACTCTCCTTAGGTGAACTATTCCTTCAGTTTTCCATGGCACAGTGGGCAGTCTTGTTGCCCACGGTCCTCTAGTTTATAATTCACATGCCCTTTTCTCCAGTTTTCAATTTTTTTTTTTAATTTTTATTTTTTGAGTTGGAGTCTCACTCTGTCGCCCAGACTGGAGTGCAGTGGCCGCTCCCGGCCATCGCAGCCTCGACCTGCTGGACTCCGGCGATCCTTCCGCCTCAGCCTTCCAAGTAGCCGGAATTACAGGCATGCACTACCACGCCCGGCTGATTTTTTGATTTATTGTAGAGATGAGGTCTCGCCAAGTTGCCCAGGCGGGTCTCGAACCCACGGGCTCAGGCAGTCCACTCACCTCAGCCTCCCAAAGGCGCAGGATTACAGGCTGAGCCACCAAGTCCGGCTCAATCTTTTTTTTTTTTTTTTTGAGACCTGTCTCACTATGCTACCCAGGCTGGAGCACAGTGGCTATTCACAGGTGCAATCATAGAGCACAACAGCTGATCTCCTGGCCTCAAGCGATGCTCCTGCCCCAGCCTCCCAAGTAGCTGGGACTACAGGTGCCCACCATTGGGCCCAGCTCTGAACTGAGTTTTAAAATGATTGCTGCTGCTACTGCGTAGAAAATAGTTTGGAGGGGTGGGTCCTGCTGATACATATGATGGCTTTGTGCACACCAGAAAAAGGCTTCTTACGCGTGGATCCATTAGAAAAGATGTAGTACTTTGCCCTAGCTAGACCAGTGTGAAAGGCGTCAGCCCCTTCGACCAGTCATTTTGTGCATGCACAGCCTGTGTAATCATGTGGCCATCCTGGGCAGGCAGAGAATGGGTGTGAGCAAACAGTGCTTTTATAGTCACCCAGGGATGGTGTAATAGCACTGGATAAAATGTAATGGCAGGAAGAGATTGAGATTGAATTTGGAGTTAAAATCAGTAAGAAGGTGGTGACTCCTTGGATATGGCTGATGGAGAGGGAGGTAAAAGAGATGATTCAAAAGTTTCTGGCATACACAACTGAGTAGGATGGGACGGTGAAACCATGATGGTGTTTGAGAACGCTGGAGGAGCAGGCTGACACCAGGTGAAGGCAGGGAGATCATTCACTTTTAGATGTGTTTTGCTTGTGAGACATTCAGGCAGAGACGAGGAGCGGGCTGTTGGAACTCATGAAAGAGATCTGGGGTGGAAATGCTTGTTTGTGAGCTGGCACGTGTAAATGTTGCATTAAGAAAGATCATCCGGCTGGGCGCAGTGGCTCAAGCCTGTAATCCCAGCACTTTGGGAGGCCAAGGTGAGGGGATTGCCCTAGCCCATGGGTTCGAGAGCAGCCTGGGCAACTTGTGAGAACTCATCTCTACAATAAATCAAAAAATTAGCCAGTCGTGGTAGTACATGCCTATAGTTCCAGTTACTTGGAAGGCTGAGGTGGAAGGATCGCCTGAGTCCAGCAGGTCGACGCTGGGATGGCCGTGAGAGTGCCACTGCACTCCAGCCTGGGCGACAGAGTGAGAGTCTGACTCAAAAAAAAAAAAAAAAATTAACTAGGCATCGTTGCACATACCTGTGGTTTCAGCAACTTAGAAGGCTGAGGCAGAAGGATCGCCTGAGCCTAGGCGGTGGAGACTGCAGTGGCCATGAGCGTGCCACTGCACTCTAGCCTGGGTGACAGAGAGAGACTCTGACTCAAAAAAAAAAAAAGAAACAAAAAATGTCGTTGAGATCATGCTAGCATCAAAGCAGGATATGATGACCATCCTTTAGGGTATTGAAAGAAGGTGTGAGAGCTTCTGTTTATAATTTTGTAAACATTTAAGAAAATACCTACTGGGCTCGGTGGCTCCGCCTTTAATCCCGCGCCTTTGGGAGGCTGACGTGGGTGGATTGCCTGAGCCCGCAGGTTCGAGACCCACCTGGGCAACTTGATGAGCCCTCATCTCTACAATAAATCAAAAAATTAGCCGGGCATGGTAGCGCCCGCCTGTAATACCGTCTACTCGGAAGGCTGAGGCAGAAGGATCGCTGGAGCCCAGCAGGTGAGACTGCGGTGGCCGGGAGCGGCCACTGCACTCCAGTCTGGGCGATAGAGGGAGACTCCAACTCAAAAAATAAAAAAAGAAAAAAGAAAAAAAAAGAAAATACCAGGTTGTGTGTGTGTATTTGTATACACACACACACACACACACACACACACACACACACACACACACACTTTTTTTTTTTTTTTTGATTTGGAGTCTCACTCTGTCGCCCAGACTGGAGTGCAGCAGCCGCTCCCGGCCACCGCAGCCTCGCCTGCTGGGCTCCGGCGATCCTTCTGCCTCAGCCTTCCAAGTAGCCGGAGCTACAGGCGTGCGCTACCACGCCTGGCTAATTTTTTTATTTATTTATTGTAGAGATGAGATTTCGCCAAGTTGCCCAGGCAGGTCTCGAACCCGCGGGCTCAGGCAATCCACTCACCTCAGCCTCCCAAAGTGCTGGGATTACAGGCATGAGGTACTGCACCCACCCGGCCATGTTTAATATTTCGTCAGGATTGCCAGGGGTGCCTTCTTCAGTCTTATGTCCTGTAGGGTGAGCATGGTGTCCTAAGATCTGGAGAAGGAAGCAGGGATTCCCTGCCCCGGTGGAGTCCTGCCTACCTGGCTAAGTATATTTTTGAGACATTGTAAATTACAATCTACAGGGTATCATATCACTGAGTTGTTTAATTTTATAAAAACAAATGCTTTAAATCAGAGCCTCCTTCCCATGGGGTATCTCGACTCATCTCTCTATGGGTTATAGACGTACTGAGATGTTTCTCTCCCAGGCCTTTCCCTTCAGTGGAGCAAGCTGAAACTCATTGTTTACCTTTTGAGATGTATGTCATGACATGAAAAAGAACCACTGCTCGAGATTGTAGAAGTTTTGTAATCCTTTGTAATGCCCTGAGGAGGAGTGGAACCATCTTTTGCATCCTTAAGAACATCCCTAGTTCTCTTGTTGCCACATGCCAAAGAGTGGTTGAGTGTATAGGTGTTTGTGTCTTTTTTATTTTTATTTTTTGAGTCAGAGTCTCACTCTATCGCCCAGGCTGGAGTGCAATTGTGTGTTCACAGCCACTGCAGCCTCGACCCACTGGGCTCAGGTGGTCCTTCCGCCTCAGCCTTTCAAGTAGCTGGAACTACAGGCATGCGCTACCATGCCTGGCTAATTTTTTCATTTACTGTAGACACGAGGTCTCACCAAGTTGTCCAGGCTAAGGCAGGATTTCAGATTTGCTGCCCTTTCCCCTTTTCCAAGTTTGCTGTGCCTATAAGTAGTTAGATATTTTGGGGAGAAGGGAAAATTCAAGGTAAATGTGAGGCTCTTACAGAAAAGGAGAGTGATTACTTTTCAAAAGATATTTCTGCTACTGAGAGGCATTTGGGAAATGGCTGTTTGCAAGTTTTTTTATTGTAATGGGAACATGTGGCCTCCAAAAATATTGTACATTTTGTGACAATTCTCAAAGGAAAAGAAACATGAAAAAATAGGAAACAGAATTGAATAAACACTTTAAAAATATTTTAAGTGAGAGGTTATCAATGCATTTTTATTTATTCATTTATTTATTTATGAGTATGAGTCTTACTCTGTCGCCCAGACTGGAGTGCAGTGGCACGCTCCCAGCCACCGCAGCCTCTACCTGCTGGGCTCTGGCGATCCTTCTGCCTCAGCCTTCCAAGTAGCTGGAACTACAGGCATGTGCCACCACACCCAGCTAATTTTTTGATTTTTTGTAGAGACAAGTTCTTGCAGAGTTGCCCAGGCTAGTCTCGAACTCCTGGACTCAGGTATTTCTTTCACCTCCACCTCCCAAGGTGCTAGGATTACAGGCATGAGCCACTGTGCCCGGCTATACTTGTAATTTTAAAATAAATATACTTATATTGAGGGTGCTTAATAAATTTTCTTTTTTTTTCCCAAATAGTGATGGGTATTGGTCATACTTTTTTACTCTTAGGTCTGTACTAAGAAATTTTGCACGCCTTTTATTAAAAACTTTGAGTCAAAGTCGTGTGTGTGTTTTGTGTGTGTTTTGTGTGTGTGTGTGTGTGTGTGTGTGTGTGTGTGTGTGTGTGTATGACTTTGACTCTCAGTCAATTGTAAACATAACTATGTACATATGAAATATATTAATGTATATTTGTAATAGGTGTGTAGCAAATGTAAATATATGCCAATATTTACTTATAAATAAGACAGTTTGGAAGCTTGCTTGCCGGTGAATTTTAAAACATTTTCCTTGTGATATATGCCTGTAGTTTATCCAGTGGAAAATAAAATTGCTGCTAGAGTAAAAATAAGTGCTCAAACTCTAAAGAGTGAATACAGTGTATGTATGTCTAACTTCTCTCGAAACGTGTACATTTTATCATTCCATAGTGTATACATATATCAAAACATCACATTGTACACCGTAAATATACACAATTATTATTTGTCAACTAAAAATTTGTTTAGGGCCAGGTGTGGTGGCTCAAGCCTGTAATCCCAGCACTTTGGGAGGCCGAGGTGAGAGGACTGCCTGAGCCCACAGGTTCGAGACCAGCCTGGGCAACATGGTGAGACCTCGTCTCTACAATAAATCAAAAAATTAGCTGGGCATGGTAGCACACGCCTGTAGTTCCAGCTACTTGGAAGGCTGAGGCGGAAGGATCACCTGAGCCCAGCAAATCGAGGCTTCGGTGGCCGGGAGCATGCCACTGCACTCTAGCCTGGGTGACAGAGTGAGACTCCAATTCCAAAAAAAAATTGTTAAAAAGAAAAGCTTCCTTTCAACAAGCACATAAACATGGAACTTGCAGAAGTCTTGTGGTTAGTGCCCTGCTCTTGGACAGGTAAATGTTTTATGTATTTATTTATTTTTTTATTTTGAGTTGGAGTCTCACTCTGTCACCCAGGATGGAAGGCAGTGACTCGCTCCTGGCTACCATAGCCTTGACCTGCTGGGCTCCAGTGATCCTTCTACCTCAGCCTTCCAGGTAGTTGGAGCTACAGGCATGTGCCACTATGCCTGGCTAATTTTTTGATTTATTGTAGAGATGAGGTCTCGCCAAGTTACCCAGGTTGGTCTAGAACCCGTGGGCTCAGGTAATCCTCTCACCTCAAACTCCCAAAGTTCTGGAATTATAGGCGTGAACCACTGTGCCTGGCCAAATGTTTTAAATTATTTAAGCACTGGCAATGTGATTTTTAAAAATTCTTTCATCCACTAGCCACCTCAGTGCCGTTGCCCTCAAAGTTTTTGTTGTGAACCAGCATAAGCCAGCTTGGTTGTTTTTGGTAAACAGAGATTGGCAAGGGCTGCAGTTTTTGTCTGGACAGCTGTCCTAGCAGGTGAAGGTTAAAAAGCAAATCCCAAATCAGCTTTGCCTTTTTAGGGCTCTGGCTGCACCTCCCATGAAATTTCACTTAGAGCACACAGATTGATATTCTAGCATTGGTATTCAGCTGTCCATCGAATTGGAGTCAAGTATAGTAAGGAATTTTATGGAATCAGCAGCTGGACACAGAAATGCACTTAGGGCACTGTCCCAGGCTTGTGACCTGCCAGACTTGTTTGTTCTTTTTGTGTGAATGCAAGAACTTGCCTTTAAAATATCACTAATCATCTGTTCTTATAGGAGGAGCTTCCCCTCCACTCTCTCCCCACTTCATTATTAGTCTGCCCATTCTTTTTTTTGAGTTGGAGTCTCACTCTGTCGCCCAGACTGTAGTGCAGTGGCACACTCATGGCCACCACAGCGTCGACCTGCTGGGCTCAGGCGATCCTTCCACCTCAGCCTTCCGCGTAGCTGGAACTACAGGCACACACCACCAAGCCCAGCTAATTTTTGATTTATTGTAGAGGTGAGGTCTCACCAAGTTGCCCAGGCTGTTCTCAAACCTGTGGGCTCAGGCAGTCCTCTCACCTCGGCCTCTCAAAGTGCTGGGATTATAGGCATGAGCCACCGTGACCGACCTTAGTCTGCACCTTCTTATCTCTGTTATTACTAACCAGTAGGGTCATTGAAGCTACCTGGGAAAATCCAGTTCTCACACTCCTTATGTTAACCAACAATTTTTTTTAATTGTCATTGTTTACGTAAAAAAGCCTAGCCAGGTACAGTGGCTCAAGCCTGTAATCCCAGTACTTTGGGAGGCCAATGTGAGAGGATTGTCTGAGCCCACGGGTTCAAGACCAGCCTGGGCACCTTGGTGAGACCTTGTCTATACAATTAAAAAAAAATTAACTGGGTGTAGTAGCGGGTGCCTGTGTAGTTCCAGCTACTTGGAAGGCCAAATCAGGATCGCTGGAGCCTAGCAGGTCACTGCTGGGGTGGCCATGAGAGTGTCACTGCACTCCAGCCTAGGCGACGGAGTAAGACTCCGACTCAAAAATAAAAATAAAAAAAGCTGAAGCCCACAAAGCTTCTGCCTCTAGAGTAGGGGCCATCCCAGGAATGTGATCCTATCTGGAGCATGCCACCTCTACCCCCCCGAGGGTGCAGGGGAGAAATCCAGACACGAGTATCTTACTGGCTATGCAGAAGAGTTTTTAAAGTAAATAATAGTCAGTAGTCAGTATAACAGTTTTGTTGTTGATTACCTTTTGTTATAAAACATGGTAGTTCCCTGAAAATACGAGGTTCGGCTATAAAATTACAGGATTTTAACAAAGCATGTATAAGTAGAAATGAATACGTGTAAAGTAAATACCTTGTTTGATTTCCACAGACATTTCTGCCTATTCTGAGGAATTTTCTGTATGCTACATTGAACTCATTAGGAAAGGAACTAGTTTTTTGTTTGTTTGTTTGTTTGTTTGTTTTTGAGTTGGAGTCTCACTCTGTCACCTAGACTGGAGTACAGTGGCTGCTCCCGGCCACCACAGCCTTGCCTGCTGGGCTCCGGCGATCCTTCCGCCTTAGCCTTCCGAGTAACCGGAATTACAGGCGTGCGCTACCACGCCCGGCTGATTTTTTGATTTATTGTAGAGATGAGGTCTCGCCAAGTTGCCCAGGCGGGTCTCGAACCCGCGGGCTCAGGCAATCCACTCACCTCAGCCTCCCAAAGGCGCGGGATTACAGGCTGAGCCCGGCTAGGAACTAGTTTTTGATAGTGGATGAGTGTTTGGAACATGTCAGAAGTAGGCATTATGGGGTAGATTGATCATGGTCAGTAATATCATTTTGAATCAAAAATAAAATGTAAATTTAAAAAAATAGACTAGGTTTCTTGTGTGATTTATATAGAGATTTTTTTTTTCTTCCTAGTTTTGGTTATGAAATTTGATCTGTGTTGAAAGAGGGAGTGAAATAAGAGAAACCATGTGTGACTGACACTGACCACAGAGAAATGTCACATTTCTGTTTTGGGGTTCTGTGGCTAGCCCTCCCCCCCTCCAAAAAAAAGTAGAACTGACTCAAGATAATGCAGTGCAATGTGAAAGGACAACAAGGGTAAAACTCCAGGCTCTGGTTAGTCTTGGCCTTCTACTTGATCTTGACCCTTAAAAAAGTCAGTGTGGCCCTGGGCCTCAACCCTTTCTTGAATTAAAGAGAAGGATAGAATTTGGGACTAGATGGACTTTTTTGTTAGGATTGGTGATGTGCTACTCAAAGATGTTTTCTTAGTCAAGTGTTCAATGAAAAACCTTAGGCAGGCTAGGCGCAGTGGCTCACGCCTATAATCTCAGCATTTTGGGAGACCAAAGTAAGGATTGCCTGAGCCCAAAGGTTCGAGACCAGCCTGGACAACTTGGCAAACCCTCATCTCTACAATAAATTAAAAAATTAGCCGGGCATGGTGGCGCATACCTGTACTTTCAGCTACTTGGAAGGCTGAGGCAGAAGGATCACCTGAGCCCAGCAGGTCGAGGCTGTAGTGGCCATGAGCATGCCACTGCACTCCAGCCTGGGAGACAGAGTGAGACTCCAACTCAAACAAAAAAGTACACAAATTACATTTAGCAGAGTTTAACTGAGCAAAGAATAATTCGAGAATCAGGCAGCCTCTCCAACCAGAGTAGGCTCAGAGACACCCCAACGCAACCATGTGGTGGAAGAAGGTTTGTGGATGGAGAAAGGAAAGTGAGTGACAGAATGGAAGTGAGACACAGAAACAGTGGTTCCCTTATCTGAACTTGAACCTGGTGTGAACAGTTGGCCTTTTTCTAACGGCCAAAACTCGGTGAGGGGCACAAGAGTAGGTCACAGTCTGTTTACACACCCAGTTAGGGGACAGTTCACTATGTGAAAGGACAAGGAGAAACCTCTAGGTTGGACTTAAATACATAAGGAGGTAGCGTTAGGCTAAAATTAATTTGGTGTAAGTTTGAGAAATGCTGAATACCATGTGTGTGTCTTTAAATACTTAGAGTGGGCATTACTGTTTTCAGGGCAAGAAGTAAGTCTAGCAGTAGAGAATCTTGCCTAACTTTCTTTATGCCTACATTTCTCTTTAATTTATTGGACCAAAGAATCTGCCCCTACCCCGAAGACCTCATAACTGCTCCCAGAACTGTTTTTTTCTAGCAAGACGAGATGCTCTTTAAAGTTTCTTTCAGCTCTACAATGGATACATTGTTCCAAAAATAGTTTTCAACTATATTGACCAAGCCTATAATTTTTCCCAGAAGGCTCAGAAAATAACCATGGTGTGAATTCCTTGAGAGCAGGGAATATGTATTATTTATGTTTGTATTTTTCTCCCCAGAACCTAAGAATCTGTTTTATATAATAGATGTTCAGTATGGAATTACAATGAGTGTATTCAACTGTTTGTTAGTAAACTTGAAATATAGCTTCTCATTTTTGGAGTCTGCAAATGTTACCTTTAGATGTAAATTAAAGATTTGGCCAGGTGCGGTGGCTCACGCCTGTGATTCTACTATTTTGGGAGGCCAAGATGGAAGGATTGCTTGAGCCCAGGATTTTGAGACCATCCTGGGCAATATAGCGAGACCTCATCTCTATAAAAAACTTAAAAATTAGCTGGGTGTGGTGGCATGCACCTGTAGTCCCAGCTACCTGAGAGACTAAGGTAAAAGGATCGTCCATGTTGGGCAACTTCAACTAAAAAAAAAATCTTTTTTTGAGCAAAAGTCAGACAAGAGAAAATAAATATAAACAATAATAATAAACTGCTAATGTTAAGGGCTCATTATATGTAAAATCCAGTGTCACTTACTTTTTATAAAACCTCAACAGTATATGTGATCATCTTCTCAATTGTTTGACAATTGACATATATACAACAGTATATATGATCATCTTCTCAATTCATTAGCTGGAAGAGCTTAAGGATATACTGAAGGTTGAGTTGGTGAATGATGGTTTTCAGGTTTCCTGCTGAGGCATTCTGGCTCCAGAACTGGAACAATTGTCCCTGTACTCTCCTGTTTTCACATGTAAACAAACCCAAGAGAAAATATTCAGCCATTAGTAATCAAAGAAATAACGAATGAAGCCTTGGTAATGTACTATTTTACAGTTGCAATATTGATATGCTCATGTGCACTACATAATTAAAATAATTGTATAGTAAATTTAGAGGAAATGGTACTCAGATATTACTAATGACAATATAAGTTAAGTAGGGCCCATTTGGAAGGCAGTCAAGAGGCATAAAAATTTATAATTATTGACCTAAAAACCCCACTCCTGGGAATTCCTAGGAAATCCTTTAAAAGCCAAGAGAAAACAAAGCTGTAAGTATACAAAGATGTTCATAGCTCATGTTTATATCAGTATAATTTGGAATTACCCTAATATCCAAGCTTCAGACATGGACTAATTTGTGGCAAAAACAAATGAAGATTCTTTGATGCCAGTAAATGAAGAAAGAAGACTAGAAAAAGAAATCCCTGCTGCTACTCTATCTGATCAAAAATGTAAGTGTCATCTGCAAGGACAAGTAGCAGAAGAGAACTTGAAAGGGGAACCCAGATGATGTGTAGATGAAGTGATGTTGTAAATGGCTCTTTGTTTTGAAAAATTATCTTAACTAACATGCTTTACAAATCTATTTAACTAGAGCATATGTCGGAGGACTGGAGCCATTTTATCTCAGTTTGCAATTTCTAAAACATTTACAATATTATATAAATAGAGACAAGGTCTCCCTTTGATGCCCAGGCTGGTCTCGAATTTCTGGGCTCAAGCAGACCTCCTTCCTCGGCCTCCCAAAGTGCTGGGATTACAGGCAAGCGGCACCATGCCCAGCCTCAGTTTGCAAGTTTTACGGAAAATTTCCTAAAGTGAAAACTAAACATTCAAACATTACAAAAGCACTTGAATACACACCCCCCTCCCTAAATGAAAATGCTCACTGGCTGCTTTGGGTGTGTGCTTCTTTCACGATTTCCTGTGCACTATTTACCATCTCTTTATTTGGAGGCTTGTATTTTTATGAGCTGCTTCTGTATACACCAAGGTCGGACTCGTCTCTGAATACCGCATTGTCTCACAAACCTCTTTTCATGTCATTACAGCGAGAATTAATTCATTCTTGGCTTTTGTGATAATGTCAAATTCAGTAAGTCTACCTAAATGCGATTGAGATGACATGAACAGGGTGGGTAACGTTTATGAAGCTGCCATTATGTTTATGAAGCTGTTTAAAGGGCACATTCACAGCTTAGATCACAAATAATGTCCCTGAGTGTCGAAGAGGTTGCTTTGATGTGTCTTAGGCCTTCACAAGGAGGGTTTTTAATATTCATTCCCTTAGGAAGGTTTGAGAGGTTCTGGGACTCCGTGAAAGGTTAGGAGGCAGGGCGAGGTATAATTAGAAGCTGTTAATAACGGGATCCAGTGTTGTTCTTGGCCAGAAAGAGAGACTGCACTCTGTTCTCTTTGCTCTCTGGGGAGACAGCCGTGGGATGAACCCGGGCCTCACCTCTCACAGGCTGGTAAATTGGAGTAAATTACCATATTCAAAGCATCTGAAGTCTTGGTTTCTTGAACTCTTACAGCTGTGAGAATTAAATAAGAAAATACATGGCAAAGTACTTACTAACTATTAATATTAGCAGTTTCCTCAGTTCTAAGATAACTTTGTAAAAGCTTCATTCATTTGGTATCACCTTTTTAAAAACAAATTCTTAGTTTTTTTTTTTTTTTTAGTTGGTGTCTCACTCTGTCACCCAGGCTGGAATGCAGTGGCACGCTTACAGCCACTGCAGCCTTGACCTGCTGGGCTCAGGCGATCCTTCCGCCTCAGCCTTCCAAGTAGTTGGAACTACAGGTGTGCACTACCACACCCAGCTAATTTTTTGATTTATTGTAGAGATGAGGTCTTGCCATGTTGCCCAGGTTGGTCTCAAACCCGTGGGCTCAGGCAGTCCTCATACCTCTGCCTCTCAAAGTGCTATAACTGCAGGCATGAGCCACCACGGCCAGCTTAACAAAAGATTCATAAGAAACAGGGTCTCACTCTGTTGCCCAGGCTGGAGTGCAGTGCCACAATCCTAGCTCATTGCAGCCTTGAACTTGCTAAAACGATCCTACGACCTCAGCCTCCCTAGTAGCTGGGACTACAGTGTGCACCATCATGCCTGTTGATTTTTTTTTTTTTTGGGTAGAGATGGGGTTCTCACTAGGTTGCCCAGTGAGGTCTCACTGCTCTCAGACTCCTGGCCTCAAATGATCTTCCCACCTCTGGTCTCCCAAAGTGCTGAGGTTACAGGCATGAGCCACTGGGCCCAGCCTGATATCATCTTTAAAGGAAGTAAAAAATGAACACCACCATAGTAATGACCACATTTTGAGTCAGGGCATTACATGCATATCAGTTTCAAAAAAAAATGTCAGTGTGAAGGCAAAAAAAAGTTCCCAAACTAGAAGAAATACAGTGTGTGTTAGTATCCAAGACACCCTCCACCATGCATCTGCTAAGGAACAGCAGAGTGCTTTATCACTCAGGAACTGGGGACCCCTCACCAAATCTAGCCATTCCTCTGCGCACGTGAAGAGACCCAAATCCACAAAGTTTAAGGTCAATCCCAAAGACAGAATGGGAGCACCACCCAGTACAGTTGGAGGTCGGTTGTTTTGGGTTTCTTTATAGATGTTCATTCTGTAAGACCCAACACCAAGTGCTTTGAATTCATGTGATGCTCCCTGACACACTATAATTTGGAACACGTAAGAACTGTGCTTTCATTTCCTTCTCTGGAAAAGACTGAGCTAGAAGACACATTTAACAAAAGGCATCCAAGATGCTGCCTTACATTTTTGAAGGGGGAGGGGGCGGATTTGGAAATATTTGGATTTTTATTTTTTGTATTCTCTTTGAGTCTCTACCAACTGAATAAGCCTGGACTAGGCTCAGGGAGCAATGTAGGTGGAAAAGGATAGGGAAGAAGCCCAAGACTTGACCCCGACCACTGGGAGCTCACCAGAGCTCATGTATGGTGGGTTCGCAGAGATGGTCATGTGGGTTTCAGTACCAACATGAGAGACAATGGTGATACTCCTGTTCTTTGAGCATCTGCCATGTACCCATCACTGTGCTAGGTGCTTTCCAAGTAACTTAATGATCACTAACTAGGTAAGATGGGTATCTTGATCTCCATTTTTCAGATGAGGAAACTCAGGCTCAGAGAGATTGAACGGCTTGCTGAAACCACACGTTGGAAAGGGACGTAGTGATGATTTATATTCACTTCCGTTTGACTTCGTACTTCTGTTTTGCTCTGTGGCCTCTAGTGGTGAATGACGTTGAATTTCAAAGGGGCAATTGGTGTGATTTGGGAAAGGGACCGCATGGAAGGGGTTGAGCTGGATTTTGAACATGTTAATGGAAATGAGGCAGAGAGGGTGCTTCTCATGCTTGCTAATGGTTCGCCTTACATTTTGTCACTGGGAATGAGAATCCTTACTCTGATCATCACATTTGGCAAACCAAAAACCCAGAATTTGGGAGCTACCTCTAAAAATAAGAAGGGACCTAGAATTTTGGAATTAGAAGTTTCTGCGACCTAGGAAGCATTGAGGAGGCTAGAGTATTTAAAATTGGCATTGTTTAGAAAACCCAGGAACTGTAACCTGTGTCACAAACAGAATGGGTTGCAGTTCCATCCAGCTTGGTAACTTCAGGGCCGCTGGGACTCAGGACCACTGGAGGGTGTCTCTGCTCTAAAGAATTGTGCTTGGGCTGGGCTCGGTGGCTCAGCCTGTAATCCCAGTACTTTGGGAAGGCGAGGTGAGTGGATTGTCTGAGCCCATGAGTTCAAGACCAGCCTAGACAACTTGGTGAGACCTCGTCTCTACAATATATTAAAAAAAAAAATTAGCTGGGCATGGTAGCATGCACCTATAGTTCCTGCTACTTGGAAGACTGAGGTGGAAGGCTTGCCATCCAGCCTGGGTGACAGCGTGAGACTCCAACTCAAAAAAAAAAAAGAATTGTGCTTGAAGTGTGACCTAGTCCAGCCAAATGAGTAACCCCTGGGCCTTAGTTTTTTCATCTTTAAAATTGAGTAGACAAACTTAATTTTGACTTTCCAGTCTAAAATTTTGTTTCCATAAAACTGTGTTGTTTTATTTGGTATTATAAACTACTTAGTTTTCGATTTTAAAAAAAAGAGTCATACATAACTCTTCAGTCTGGAATTTCAAAGTAGACAATGAGATCTTTTATTCTTTTTTGGCCTGCAGTAGTAATGAGATTGAAGATTCCTTTAGAAAAAAAATGCTATTTGTTTTCTGTGTGTGTGTACACAAATAGATCTATTTCTGTCCTAACCTGACAAAGTCAGCCTCTGAAAATGAACTGTCCTGCCTTAGAGGACAGGTTTTTCCCATGTAAAAGTTATTTTAGCTATTATTTATACTTTAAGAAAATTGGGGTAATAGCTGTAAAGGTGGTAGGAAACATACTAGCCTTTGATAGTTGAACAATATTTGTTCTTTGTCTCGAAATTTCCATGACATTAAACTTCCAAAGGTTAGCTGGGTGCCGTGGCTCAAGCCTGTAATCCCAGCACTTTGAGAGGCCAAGGCAGGAGGATTGGCTGAGCTCAGGGGCTTGAGACCAGCCTGAGCAACTTGGCAAGACCTCATCTCTACAATAAATCAAAAAATTAGCTGAGTGTGGTGATGCGCACCTGTAGTTCCAGCTACTTGGAAGGTTGAGGTTGAAGGATCGCCTGAGTCCGGCAGGTCAAGGCTGCGGTGGCCATGAGTGTGCTAGTGCACTCCAGCCTGGATGACAGAATGAGACTGACTCAAAAAAAAAAAAAATTCCAAAGGTTCTTTTTTTATGACAACTTGGTGTCATACCTACCTATACCCTCCTAGTATATCTCCCAGTGTATTTTTTCTTTCTTTCTTTCTCTTTCTTTTCTTTCTTTCTTTCTTTCTTCTTTCTTTCTTTCTTTCTTTTCTCTCTCTTTCTTTTTCCCTTTCTTTCTCTCTCTCTTTTTCTTTTCTTCTCTCTCTCTCTCTCTCTCTCTCTCTCTCTCTCTCTCTCTCTCTTGTCAGAGTCTCACCCTGTCACCCAGTACCATACTCACAGCTGCCACAGCGTCGATCTCCTGGGCTCAGGTGATCCACCTCAGCCTTCCAAGTAACTGGAACTACAGGCATGCGCTACCATGCTTGGCTAATTTTTTGAATTATTGTGGAGATGAGATCTCACCAAGTTGCCCAGGCTGGTTTCAAATCCCTGGGCTCAGGCAATCCTCTTGCCTCAGCTTCCCAAAGTGTTGGAATTACAGGCGTGAGCCACTGCGCCTGGCTTCCTAAGTATATTTTCTTCAGTGTGTATCTTCTTTTAAATTAATTTAACAAACCTCTTCTAAGAAACATTCCTCAGCCGGGCTCAGTGGCTCAGCCTGTAATCCCACGCTTTGGGAGGCTGAGGTGAGTGGATTGTCTGAACCCGTGGGTTCGAGACCCGCCTGGGCAACTTGGCGAGACCTCATCTCTACAATAAATCAAAAAAATTAGCCGGGCGTGGTAGCATGCGCCTATAGTTCCAGCTACTTGGTAGGCTGAGGCGGAAGGATTGCTGGAGCCCAGCAGGTCGAGGCTGCGGTGGCCAGGAGTGGCCACTGCACTCCAGTCTGGGTGATAGAGTGAGACTCCAACTTAAAAAAAAAAAAAAGAAAAGAAACATTCCTCAGCTAACTGTACTTACCTTCTTAATTGCATCTTTTAAAATCATACCAAAGAGGTCAAAACAACCCTTGAGATTAAATCTCTGTCATTGATGGAGTCAGGAAATTGAGTGCGTTGTGTTTTCACAATATTTTGCAGCCATCTCATACTATTTTCTAGAACTTTTCATAATGCCAAACAGAAATTCAGTACCCATTAAACCTCCCCTAGCCCCTGGAAACCATCATTCTACTCCCTGCCTGTCTGCATGTGGCACCTCTGTAAGTAGCCTCCTGGTATCAGCCCTTTTGTGCCTGGCGTATTTCAGTTAGTGTAATGCCGTCGGTGTTCCTCCATGTTGTATCATTACATCAAAGTTTTGTTCCTTTTTCAGGTTAAATACTATTTCATTTTATGAATATACACATTTTGTTTATCACTTGCTTCCTAACTGTTAATACCGTGTCTTCATTCTAACACAGTGCACTCATGGACTCATGCCTTTGAGTTTTGAGGGAATGTATGAAATTTGTATGGGGAAAGCTATATGTGTTTCCAGCACTGAAATTTAGATCTAAAGAGGACTTGGCTGAAAGTTATTGATAGTGAGAAAGCCCTGGAACTAACAGTAGAGAGATTCGTGAGACTTTTTGTGTTGAAAACACAAATATTAAGTCTTGATGGCCCAGGATTGTAGAATCTTTTTGAATCCCTACATTTTTTTGTTTCTGCTTTTGCTTTAATACTGAGGTGGAGGCAGTGTCTTCATGTCCTGCTGCTTTGCCTGGGTCCTGCTCTGATGGCCAAACGAGGGGGAGAGGAGATGGCCTCTGGTGGGAGAGGCCCTCCACAGGGTCATTCTCCTACAGGGTCATTCTCCTGCGTGAGTCTGCCCTGCTGGTGTCCTTCACCCTCCACCTTGTTCATTTTTTAAATTCCTCTTGTATCTTCTCCAGGTTCCTGGGGAAAGGACTAACCTAGGCTAATTATTGTTTTTGTCCTCATCCTTTCAAGCTATCATTTGGTGTTAAAAGAGAGATCTAGGCCAGGTGCAGTGGCTCACGCCTATAATCCTAGCACTTTGGGAGGCCGAGGTGAGGATTGCCTGAGCCTCTGGGTTGAGACCAGCCTGGGCAACTTGGTGAGCCCGCTTCTCTATAATAAATTTTAAAAATTAGCTGGGCATGGTGGCACGTGTCTGTAGTTACAGCTACTTGAAAAACTGAGGCTGAAGGGCCCAGCAGGTGGAGGCTGCGGTGGCTGTAAGCCTGCCACTGCACTCCAGCCGGGGTGCCAGGGTGAAAACTCGAACAAAAAAAAAAAAAAGAGAGAGATCTAGATGAAAAGAGCATTGGCCTTTAGTCTCAAATCTGTGTGTGCGTAAAGGGAAAGGAAGGCATTCAGAGGGTGAACTACAAATCAAGTCTACTCCCTCGGGTTTCTGTTTACCTACTGTTTGCAAAGAAAATTTCCAGAGCAACGTCTTGTTTTTTTCCAATTTTCTTCCTCTTAGGGTACAGTTTGAGCATTTCCTCAATTACTGGGCAAACCTCATTATACAGTTGAGGGATCATCTCAGGGCGGGGCAGGGCAGAGTGGGCCCCGGAGCCAGGCTACCACCTCTGTACCTTTTGTTTTTTTGTTGTTTTTTTTTTAGTTGGAGTCTCACTCTGTCGCCCAGACTGTGGCACACTCCCGGCCACCGCAGCCTCGCCTTGCTGGGCTCTGGCGATCCTTCCGCCTCAGCCTTCCAAGTAGCTGGAACTACAGGCATGCACTACCACGCCCGGCTAATTTTTTTGATTTTATTGTAGAGATGAGGTCTCGCCAAGTTGCCCAGGCGGGTCTCGAACCCGCGGGCTCAGGCAGTCCACTCACCTCAGCCTCCCAAAGTGCTGGGATTACAGGCTGAGCCACCGAGCTCGGCTCTCTGTACCTTTTGTGGAGAGCTTCTGCAGCCTACTTCTCAGGTGGGCTCTTAGGAGACATCATTTTTTTATTTTTTATTTTTTATTTTTGAGTTGGAATTTCACTCAGTTGCCCAGGCTGGAGTGCAGCGGCATGCTCACAGCCACCGCAGCCTCAACCTGCTGGGCTTAAGTGATCCTTCCATCTCAGCCTTCCAAGTAACTGGAACTACAGGCATGCACTACCACGCTCACAGCACTTTTTTTTTTTTAATTGTAGAGATGAGGGCTCACCAAATTGCCCAGGCTGATCTCGAACCCTCAGGCTAGAGCGATTCTCTCTCCTTGGCCTCCCAAAGTGCTGGAATTTCTCTTTCTCCTTCTCCCTCTTCTCCTCCCCTCCCCCTCTCCCTTCTCCCTTCCCCCTCCCCCTTTCTCCTCTCCCTCTTTCTCTATCAACCCTCTCCTGACTTCTCTGGAATCTTGCCCTAGTTTCCACACAGTTGCTTCGGAATTTACTCCTTCTCATGACAAATTCCTTCTCATGACGTATCATGTTGAGAAACAGACTTGGTGTCATCACAGAAGGAGGTCTTTAGGGTTACAGACCTGAGTGGCCACAGCCGTTCTCTTTTACCTTCCTCCTCTCTTTAAAACAACCGTTTATTGCACATCGCAATCTCTTCTTCTTCGCTTCCAGGCTTCCATTGCATCAGGTTTCTACCTCCCTAGCAAGCAAAAAAAGGGGGGGGGCGGGAGATGCATTTCTCCTGCTTGTTAATGCGCTTTTCCTCCTGATAAGCCTAAACACGTTTTTATTTTGTGACATAAACTGGGGCATATTTTATTTTTCCCCGCAAAGTCTGCAGGCAGAAAGGGTAGATTTGTTTGTTTGTTTTAAAACAACTTCTTAGGCTGGGCTTGGTGGCTCAGCCTGTAATCCCAGCACTTTGGGAGGCCGAGGTGAGTGGATTGCCTGAGCCCGCGAGTTCAAGACCCGCCTGGGCAACTTGGCGAGACCTCATCTCTACAATAAATTTAAAAAATTAGCCAGGTGTGGTTGTGCGCACCTGTAGTTCCAGCTACTCGGAAGGCTGAGGCAGAAGGATCACTGGAGCCCAGCAGGTGGAGGCTGCGGTGGCTGGGAGCGGCCACTGCACTCCAGTCTGGGCGACAGAGTGAGACTCCAACTCAAAAAATAAATAAATAAATAAAAAATAAAAAAAGATAAAACAACTTCTTGTTCTGTTGCCCATGCTGGTGTATAGTGGTGCTGTCACTACTCAGTGCAGCCTTGATCTCCTGGACTCAAGCATTCCTCCAGCCTCAGCCTCCCAAGCAGTTGGTACTGTAGGCATGTGCCATCACACTCAGCTGATTTTTCACTTTTATTTTTTTGAGTAGAAACGGGGTCTTACTATATTGTCCAGACTAGTGTCAAACTCCTGACACTAATGATTTTTCCACCTCAGCCTCCCAAAGTGCTGAGGTTACAGGTGTGAGCCACCAGGGCTGACTGGGAAGGGTAGATTTTAATTCTTTTGCCATAGTGTCAGCTGCTTGTGTTCCTGGTTGTACCATTAGGGGAAGAGAGTGATGGGAAAAGAAAGGATACTTTTTCCTATTAATGTATCAATTAATACTTTCTCCATTAATGAATGAAATACAAGGGTTAAGTGACATTTTTGTCTCTAAGTAGTGTGATGAGACTGGGAGTGGTGGCTCACACCTGTAATCCCAGTATTTTGGGAGTCTGAGATGGGAGGATTACTTGAGGCTAGGAGTAAGAGATCAGCCTAGGCAACAAAGTGAGATCCCATCTCTATAAAAATAGTTTTCTTAAAAAAAAGAAAAAAAAGTATAATGAGTAAATGAAAAAAGATCTAGGCCGGGCACGACGGCTCAAGCCTATAATCCCAGCACATTGGGAGGCCGAGGCAAGAGGACTGCCTGAGCCCAGGGGTTCGAGACCAGCCTGGACAACTTGGTGAATCTCTACAATTAAAAAAAAAAAAATTAGCCGAGCATGGTAACACATGCCTGTGGTTCTAGCTACTTGGAAGGCTGAGGCAGAAGGATCGCTAGAGCCCAGCAGGTCATCTCTGGGGTGACTGTGAGCGTGCCACTGTATTCCAGCCTGGGCTACAGAGTGAGACTGACTAAAAAAGAAAAAAAAGAAAAAAGATCTATAGAAATTTTCATGTTAATTCAGGCATGGAAATCAATTTTTTAAAATAAGTGACTACAAAGATGAAACCTAATTTAATTTTATCTAACTTAAAATCAGGAAGAAGGCACTGAAAATTTAATTAATTATGTATTTTTTAATTTTTTGTAATTATAAAACATGCTTCAGTGTGGGGTTAAACAGATTAACGGAACTGCAAAAAGAAAGTAGAACCAGAGAAAAGGAAGTTCCTATCCCTGTTCTGCTGTCGAGGCATTAGAGTACTTGCAGGATTTGCAGAAACATTCTGCCCCATGGGGAACTGTCTCCCAGCAGAGAGTTGTGGTTATTAAAAATAGCATTCTTTGCCGGGCTCAGTGGCTCAGATTGTAATCCCACGCTTTGGGAGGCTGAGGTGAGTGGATTGCCTGAGCCCGCGGGTTCGAGACCCGCCTGGGCAACTTGGCAAGACCTCATCTCTACAATAAATCAAAAAAAAAAAAAAAAAAACTTGCCTGGTGTGGTAGTGCACGCCTGTAGTTCCAGCTACTCGGAACGCTGAGGCGGAAGGATGGCTGAAGCCAGCAGGTTGAGGCTGCGGTGACCGGGAGCGGCCACTGCACTCCAGTCAGGGAGACAGAGTGAGACTCCAGCTCAAAAAAAAAAAAAAAAATTAGCCAGGTGTGGTATTGCGCACCTGTAGTTCCAGCTACTTGGAATGCAGAGGTGGAAGGATCACCAGTTTCCAGCAGGTTGAGGCTGCTGTGGCCGGGAGTATGCCACTGCACTCCAGTCTGGGTGACAGAGTGAGACTCCAACTCAAAAAAATAGCATTCTCCCAATGGCCACCAGAACTTTCTGCTCCCTAGAAGTTCATTGTCCAGTAGAAATATAACGTAAGCCACACAAAATTTTCTAGTAGAGACATTAAAAAAAGCAAAAAGAAACAGGTAAACTTAATTTTAATATTATTTTTAAATTTAATGTCTTTAGTATATTAGAATTTTATTATTTTAATATTTAAGCAAAGAAAGTTTGTTTCGTTTTGAGTCGGAGGTCTCACTCTGTCGCCCAGGCTAGAGTTCCGTAGCATGATTATGGCTCACCACAGCATTGACCTTCTGGGCTCAGGAGATGCTTTCATCTCAGCGATGAAATTTTTGCTGCTACTGCATTTTTGGTGGACTTCATCTTGGTGGCATACTTCTTGCAGTAACCTTCTGAGAGAAAGTGAGTACTCACTTTGTACATCACATTTGACCAAGAACCTGGCTAATTTTCTAGAATTCTAGGTTGGAAACAGTTTTCCTTCGGTATTCGGAAGGCATTGCTATATATTTCAGTCCAGCTTTCAGCAGAAGCTGTGCTGTAAATTGTACTGTCTCAGCTGTCCCCAAGCCTGCTTTAGAATCCGCTTTCTGAGATCTCCAAGCCATTTGTCATTCCCCCCCTCTGTCTTTCCATCTTTTGATGCTATTTCTTCAGTTCTTTGTATTTGAGGTGCTTAGGCTTTTGGGAAAAAGTGTTTATTATTTTATCTTTTTTTTTTTTTTTTTTTGAGTTGGAGTCTCACTCTTGGCAACTTGGTGAGTGTCTACAAAAAAAGAAAAAAAAATTAGCTGGATGTGGTAGCACACGCCTGTAATTCCAGCTACTTGGAAGGTTGAGGTAGAAGGATCACTGGAGCCCAGCAGGTTGAGTATGCTGTTAGATATCTCCAGCCCCTGCAAACACAGGAAACTGGAAACAGAACTCTTCTCTGGCCATCAAAAGGGAAGAAAGGAAAATACACATTTTTAGCAGTGGAACAGGGAATGGAGGGCCAGCCAAGTTTAGGATCTCAGCAGTTTTTTGTTTGTTTGTGGTTTTTGTTTGTTTGTTTGTTTGTTTGTTTTGAGTTGGAGTTGGAGTCTCACCGCACTCACCCAGACTGGAGTGCAGTGGCCGCTCCCGGCCACGGCAGCCTCGACCTGCTGGGCTCCGGCGATCCTTCCCCCTCAGCCTTCTGAGTAGCTGGAATTACAGGCGCACGCTACCACGCCCGGCTGATTTTTTGATTTATTGTAGAGATGAGGTCTCGCTGCCCAGGCGGGTCTCGAACCCACGGGCTCAGGCAATCCACTCACCTCACCTCCCAAAGGTGCGGGATTACAGGCTGAGCCACCAAGCCCGGCTGTTTGTTTGTTTTTTGTTGGTCAGAGTTTCACTGTCACCCAGACTGGAGTGCTGTGCGCACGCTCATGACCACCGCAGCCTCAACCTGTGGGACTCAGGTGATACTTCAGCTTCAGCTTTCCAAGTAGCTGGAACTACAGGTGTGTGCCACCACGCCCAGCTAATTTTTAAAAATTTACTGTAGAGATGAGGTCTCGCCATGTTCCCAGGCTGGTCTCAAACCTGTCGGCTTAAGCAGTCCTCTTGACTTCACCCCCAAAGTGCTGGGATTACAGGCATGAGCCACTGAGCCCAGCTTCCGCAGTTTGTTCAATTGAGACCACGGAGGAGCTAAGTAGCTCACCACAGTGAGTCACAGACCAGCCGACAGGGACCTGAGACCACCCTCCAGCCAGGCAGCCTGTGAGTGGGGAGAAGCCAGGTACCCTGAGATGAGGTAAAGCACAAATGGCCAGAAAGGAGAGCTCCACCCTGAATGGCTTGCGATCTTATCTGCTTCCTGCTTCTTCCTTGACTGCTTCAGTGGCATTTGGGCTCCCGGACTTCAGTCACAGTCTTCTGAGATTCTTGTGACTCGACCTCAGTCACAGTAGTCAGTATTTTGCTCCAGTCATGGAAGCCTCCAGGCCATAGAACAATAGTCCTTGAAGAGCGGGTGAAATTGAGGACTGTTCACCCCGGACTAGAGGCCAGCTGAAGTAACTTAGACCGTGGAGGTCTAAGGAGGGCAGTAGGTTTTGTTACCGGGTTTGTCCCTTAGCTGTTCATTTATGCATACCCACACAGATGCACAGATGTGTGCATATACTTAATGTGTGTCTACGTGTGTACATTTTTAAGAAAGAGTATTTCTACTACTTTAAAAAATGGTACAGTCTTTTTTTTTTTTTTTTGAGTCAGAGTCTCACTCTGTTGTCCAGGCTAAAGTGCAGTGGCATACTCATGGCCACCACAGCCTTGACCTGCTGGGCTCAGGTGATCCTTCCGCCTCAGACTTCAAAATAGCTGGAACTACAGGCACGTGCCACCATGCCTGGCTAATTTTTTTGATTTATTGTAGAGATGAGATCTCACCAAAGCTGGTCTTAAACCCATGGGCTCAGGCAATCCTCTCACCTTGGCCTCCCAAAGTGCTGAGATTATAGGCGTGAGGCACCGTGAATTCTCTACAGTTGCTTTGTTTGGGTTTAGACAACAATTATGTTGGTGGTATTTATACAGAAGAAAAGAATTTACTGTCCTCTTAACAAAATTAACAAAGGTGGGCAGTGCAGAGACCCATTCTATATCGCTACTTGTCTTGGAGGCTTGAGTGTAATTAGAGAACAGCCTTATTGTTCTTGGAGGCATGTATATATGCATATATATGTATATTCATATAAATATGTTGAATACATCTACTTAAATTTCTGAATATGTGATGCAGTATTAATTTATAATGAGATATATATTATTCCTTTCTCCTTCCCAAATTCTTGCTCTGCTGTTCTTTTTATTAATAACAAAGGAATTAAGGAAAATACAGCCTGAGCCACATGTAGTTCATTTCTTTAAACATTTTTTTTCTATTTTTTCACTATGTAGTAATAGTTCTCTAAATTAATTTACACTAGTAATTTTGTGATACTCAGATAAACATCATTTTTCAGAATGTGGTTCATTTTGAAATATAGAAGCATATGCTAGTCATAGCTAATAGATTTTAGATTCGAAATGTCACTGTAGCTTTTATTTTCTACGCTGTAGGTCAACCCATGTTTTTCACTTATTGCAAGCTGAAAGCTAGGTCTGACAATTAGCGGCTGGGGACTTTCCTTACATGTATCTCCTCATCTGTTTATCACTGTGAAGACATTCCTGCACTGAGTTGTAACCTTTACGCCACCTCTCTTTTCGTCTGATCCTTACCATGTTGAACTCTTGAAGACAAGAGCATTTGGTGGTGCAATCAAATTAGAAGATTCGGCTTGCAGTAGGGAAGCCATTCAAAACACACTCTAGTTACATGGTGCTGGGTACCCCTTTCCACAGCCTTCTTTCCACTGTTCTGTGTTCCTAATATAGTGTCGTGAATTTCAATTGATACTTGGTGTTTACATTATGAAGACTCTGTGTTCTTCAGAGCTAAGCCATAGAGTATGTTATGATTGCTTTTTTCATCATTGCATGACTCTCGGATTTCTTTGGAGTCCATAATTATCTCCCTAACTGCCTTCATTTATTCTGTTTTCAAAATAATTATTACAAATTCGTCGCCAAAGTCTGTCAGTTGTTTACATTGGTTTTCCATATGCTCGTATTTATCTCATCGGCTATTCCATCAGTTATCTTACAAAAACACATCTCTCCCAGGGTCTTCTGGCCTGCTGCAGGAGACTGTGGTTGTCTTTTGGCTTGTTATATAGCTTAGGTATCCCTTCACCTTAATCCTGGATATTTCCTTTTCTCTCTTCTTCTTTTTTTGAGTTGGAGTCTCACTCTGTCACCCAGACTGGAGTGCAGTGCCATGCTCCCGGCCACCGCAACCCCCACCTGCTGGGCTCTGGCAATCCTTCCACCTCAGCCTTCCAAGTAGCCAGAACTACAGGCGAGTACTACCATGCCTGACTAGTTTTTGATTTATTGTAGAGACAAGGTCTCACCAAGTTGCCCAGGCGGGTCTCGAATCTGCAGGCTCAGGCAATCCACTCGCCTCGGCCTCCCAAAGTGCTGGGATTACAGGCTGAGAGCCACCGAGCCCGGCCCTTTTCTTTCTTCTTATGTTAGGTCCTCTTTCTGATTCTTATGACTACCCCTTTCTAGGTTAATACTTTGGTTTTATTAGAGCTCATCTTCCAGTAGATTCCTGAGAAAGGGTACATAAAGATCAGTATCTTGAGGCCTTCCCTGTCTCAGAATGTTTTTATCTATACTTTGCTTATAGTTCATCTGGTTATAAGAATTCTCAGCTAGAATTCTGTTTTCCTCAGCACTTTGATGGCATTTGTCCATTGTCCTATGGTTCCTATGGTTGGTTTTGTGAAATGTGAAAACATTCTGCTTCTGATTCTATTGTGTGTGGCTTAGTTTTTTTCCCCTCTCTGGTAGTATATGCAATATTTTTTCTCCCATTGTTCTGACATTCCATGATTAATAAATGTATCTTGGTGTGGGTCTGTTTTCATCCATTGTGCTTGTACTCTGATATTGAAGGAAAACTTTCCTTCATTTTGGGAAATAATCTTGACTTATTTAATTGATGACTTCCTTTAATATTTTTTTTAAGCGCCCATTATTCAGATGGTGGATTTCCTGGTTTAGTTCTCTAAAATACTATATTTTTTTCTCTTATTTTTCCATCCCTCAGCGTGTTTATTTGCTTAATTCCCTGAGAGTTTTTTTTCTTACTTTTTTCTTTCTTTCTTTTTTTTTTTTTTTAATCAGAGTCTAACTTTGTCGCCCAGGCTGGTATGCAGTGGCACGCTCACAGCCATCGCAGCCTTGACCTACTGGGCTCAGACTATCCTTCTGCCTCAGCCTTCCAAGTAGCTGGAACCACAGGCGTGTGCCGTCACACCTGGCTAATTTTTATTATTTATTGTGGAAATGAAGTCTCACCAAGTTGCCCAGACTAGTCTTGAACCCGTGGGCTCAGGCAATCCTCTCACCTCTCAAAGTGCTGGGATTATAGGCGTGAGACACTGTGCCTAACCTGAGAGTTTTTCTTAACTTTGTTTTCCAACCTTTCTATTGAGTTTTTCTTTTTTGCTATCTTGTCATTAATTTTCTAGGGCTAACTGGGTGCAGTGACTCAAGTCTGTAATCCCAGCACTTTGGGAGGCCAAGGCGAGAGGATTGCCTGAGCCCACGAGTTGGAGACCGTCCTGGGCAACATGGTGAAACATCATCTCTACAATAAAAAAAAAAAATTAACCGGGTGTGAAAGCACGCATCTGTCATTTTGGCTACAGGAAGGCTGAGGTGGATTGCCTGAGCCCAGCAGGTGGAGGCTGTGGTGGCCGTGAACAGGCCACTACATTCCAGCCTGGGTAACAAAGTGAGACTCAGGCTCAATAAAAAAAAATTTTTCTAGGACTCTGTTTTATTTGCTAGGTGTTCTATTTATGTGGTTTCCTGTTTGTTCTAGTCATCTATTACTGGGAGACAGACCATTTCAAACATTGTAACATGCAACATTGCCATTTGAGTTTTTTGCTCACACTTTCTATGGGTCAAGAATTCAGTTAAGACTTGAATGACTGAGCCTGGAGTCATCTGATGGCCTCTTTACTCACATGTCTGGCCACCTGGACTGGGATGACTTAAAGACTGGATTCAGCCGGAATCATTGACTGGAGTACCTATATCTGATCTCTCCATGTGGCTGACAGCATGGAGAGCAAATTTTCGAAACAACTGGGCAGAAGCTGCATGGTTTTATATGACCTAGCCTTGGTGGTCACATATTATGGCTTTTTCCAAACTCTGTTGGTCAACATAATCCCAACACCGCAAAAAATCAAGAGAGGAAACTTGACTACTTTTTTTTTCCTTCTTCTTTTTGCTTTGGTTTTTTGAGTCAGAGTCTCTGTCGCTCAGGCCGGAGTGCAGTGGCACGCTCACGGCCACCGCAGACTCGACCTTCAGGGCTCAGGCGATCTTTCCACCTCAGCTTTTCAAGTAGCTGGAACTACAGGCATGTGCCACCACACCTGGCTAATTTTTTGATTCATTGTAGAGAAGAGGTCACACCAAGTTGCCCAGGCTGGTCTCGAACCCCTGGTCTCAGGCAATCCTCTCACCTCAGCCTCCCAAAGTGCTGGGATTACAGGCGTGAGCCACCACGCCAGCTGAGTTACTTCTTGATTGGGGAGTGGCAAGACCTTATTGCAGAAGGTCACGTGGGGTGAGAGTATTGCTCCGATTGTCTTCAGAGAATACAGTGTACCTCGCTTATTTCTTTTTAATGAGGTGCTATATGAGCGGTATTTTTCTTCTCCCCGCACACAGCCTGTTTCCTTTGACCATTTGAGGAGCTCCCCATGTAAGCACCGCACTTAAGTCTTTCTCTTGGCCTGCTTGAATTCCCCAGCAAATAAACTCCTGCCTTTGGCTCGACAGCCAAAGTCCTGGAGCCATAGGATTAAGCAAGCTGGAAATAGGGAAGAAAATCCTCAACACTCCTAGTGCCTGTCGATTGTTTTCTGGACGAAAATCCTGCCTTCCGTTAGGGGCGGTGTGCCCCAGCCTCAAGACTCAGTCTTGCATCTTTGCCAGGTTTGAGGTCAAAACCTAACTGCTTTGTAAACAGCTCTTTGTTGATAATTTTTGGGGGGAACGCTCTCTCCCGAAGTCTCCCTTCAGAGGCGCAACCAGCACCAGTTCCTGAGCCTTTTGAAGATGGTGTTGTGTAAATAGAGCTGGTTTGTTCTTTCTCTGCTGTCAGCCTGGATTAGCGGGTCTGCTTATTCGGTTACCTCCCGCCCATCTGCTTTTCCCATCGTGTTGCTGCTTCCACTCTCACTGACCCTGAGGTCATTTTGTCCGTCTTCTCACTCCATTAACTACTCAACTGCAGCCTGTCCCCGACTGGTGGTGGTGACTTACTTAGTGTTGGAACACTTTTTTGGTGACCATATTGTCACCCTAAGGGCACCTGACGTTTATTGTCCCTTTCCTTGGCTAGCTCCCCTTCTTACTGGCCATACGAAAGATCCGAGTTTATTTTTGGTGTTTTTAAAATTTAGTATTTTTACCCTTTTGGGTTTTAATTTTCTTTTTTTGTGTGTTGGAGTCTCACTCTGTTGCCCAGGCTGGAGTGTAGTGGCACGTTCATGGCCACCACAGCCTTGACCTGCTGGGCTCAGGCAATCCTTCTGCCTCAGTCTGCCAAGTAGCTGGAACCACAGGCACGTGCACCCATGCCCGGCTAATTTTTTTTTTTTATTGTAGAGATGAGGTCTCCCCAAATTGCCCAGGCTGGTCTCAAACTCATGGGCTCAGGCAATCCTTTCGCCTCCGCCTCTCAAAGTGCTGGGATTACAGACGTGAGCCCAGCAGGTCTTAATTTTTAAAAGTTACATAATGGCTGGGCTCGGTGTTTCAGCCTGTAATCCCAGCACTTTAGGAGGCCAAGGAGGGTGGATTGCCTGAGCCCACGAATTCGAGACCAGCCCGGGCAACTTGCTGAGACCTTGTTCATAGTAAATAAAAAATTAGCCGGATAGTAGTTCACCTGTAGTTCTGGCTACTTGGAAGGCTGAGGCGGAGGATCACTAGAGCCCAGCAGGTCGACGCTGGGGTGACCATGAGCGTGCCACTGCACTCCAGCTTGGGCACCAGAGTGAGACTACAACTCAAAAAAAAAGTTCCATATTAAGAGCTGTTGCTTAACTGGGCATGGTAGAATGTGCCTGTAGTTCCAGTTACTTGGAAGACTGAGGTGGAAGGACCATCTAAGCTCAGCAAGTTGAGGCTGTGGTGGCCGTGAACATGCCACTGCATTCCAGCCTGGGTGACAGAGTGACACTCTGACACTAATAATAATAATAATAATTCTACTTCTCCTAATGTCACAATTTGTAATTTAAAATCCGTTTAATTTTAGAAACTTTATTGTTGTTATTATTTTAATAATAGCTTTTTTTTTTTTTTTTGAGTTGGAGTCTTACTCTGTCAACCAGACTGGAGTGCAGTGGCCGCTCCCGGCCACTGCAGCCTCGACCTGCCGGGCTCCGGCGATCCTTCCGCCTCAGCCTTCCAAGTAGCCGGAATTACAGGCATGCACTACCACGCCCGGCTGATTTTTTGATTTATTGTAGAGATGAGGTCTCGCCTGCCCAGGCAGGTCTTGAACTCGCGGGCTCAGGCGATCCACTCACCTCAACCTCCCAAAGGCGTGGGATTACAGGCTGAGCCACTGAGCCCGGCCTATCTGGTAACTCTAGTTTTAACTTTCTCTTTTTTTGAGTCGTAATCTAGCTGTCTTGCCCAAGCTGGAGTGCAGTGACACACTTAAGGCCACCGCAGCCTCGAACTGTTGGGCTTAGGCGATCCCTCTGCCTCAGCCTTCCAAGTAGCTGGAACCACAGGCACATGCCGCTATGCCCGGCTAATTTTTTGATTTATTGTAGAAATGAGGTTTCGACATTGCGCAGGTGGGTCTCGAACCCATGGGCTCAGGCAATCCACTCGCCTCAGCCTCTCAAAGTGCTGGGATTACAGGCCGAGCCACCTAGCCCAGCCACCATTTTATATTTCTACCAGCAATTTATTATGGTTCCAATTTATTCATTCAATGGGATAAACCATATATTATAAGTCTATTATTACAGTTTTGTAATCATTTTATACAATTGTCTTTTAAATTAGATGGAAAAAGAAGAGCGTTACAATGAAAATTACATTTATTCTGTCTTTTATACTTATATGAGGCAGGACCCAAAAAACCCCGGAATTATCTTTTGGAAGGTGGTCCCCTTGTAGTGCAGGCTTCCCCTACTAGGTAAATCTTCTGGGAACCGATTTGCATCAGTGTACCAACTAGCATTGTTAGGAGAGGTTGTGTTAAGCATCAGTGAATATTTTTTTGAGATTCTTTCAATGCATTTGCCCAGTTCTTGTTTTCTTTTATTTATTTTTTTTGAGTTGGAGTCTCACTCTGTCACCCAGGCTGGAGAGCAGTAGCACACTCACAGCCACCCAAACGTCAACCTGCTGGACTCTGCGGTCCTTCCGCCTCAGACTTCCAAGTAGCCAGAACTATAGGCATGCGCTACCACCCCCAGCTCATTTTTTGATTTTTTTTTTTTTTGAGTTGGAGTCTCACTCTGTCGCCCAGACTGGAGTGCAGTGGCCGCTCCCGGCCACCGCAGCCTCGACCTGCGGGGCTCCGGTGATCCTTCCGCCTCAGCCTTCCAAATAGCTGGAACTACAGGCGCGTGCTACCATACCTGGCTGATTTTTGGATTTATTATAGAGATGAGGTCTCGCCAAGTTGCCCAGGCGGGTCTCAAACCCGTGGGCTCAGGCAGTCCTCTCACCTCAGCCTCCCAAAGTGCTGGGATTACAGGCTGAGCCACCGAGCCCGGCTTAATTTTTTGATTTACTGTAGAAGTGAGGTCTCACCAAGTTGCCCAGGCTGGACTCGAACCCTTGGACTCGGGTAGTCCTCTCGCCTCAGCCTCCCAAAGTGCTAGGATTACAGGCTTGAGCCACCTCGCCTGGCCTTGTCCGTTTCATGATGAGCGATTTACAAGTGCATGTGCCCACACTGAGCAAGTGTTCAGCACTTTTTGACCAAAAGCAGCATGACTCCTGTGCTCCACTCTCCCTATCCATCCATTCTCTCTCTGAGCAACTTTTTTTTTTATCCCTTGGATGAAAAAAGTCCTCAAAGAAAAACATTTTACCGATGTGGAAGAGCTGAAACAAAAAACAGCAGAAACACGAAAAGGTGTCAAAAGTGATGAGTTCAGGGCCGGGCATGGTGGCTCATGCCTGTAATCCCTGCATTTTGGGAGGTGGAGACGAGAGGATTGCCTGAACTCAGGAGTTCGAGACCAGCCTGAGCAACATGGTGAAACTTTGTCTCTACAATGATAATAAAAATTTAAAAATTAGCTGGGCATGGTGGTGCGTGCCTGTAGTTTCAGCTACTTGGAAGGCTGAGGCAGACAGATCAGCCTGGACAACAGAGTGAGAATCTGACTCAAAAAAACCAAAAGAAGTGACACGTTCAAAAATTGTTTTGAGCAGTGAGAAAAAAGCATCTCGACAGGTGTATTGTATCAAACAGAAAGTACTTTGAAGGTGACTGAACTTTAAACATGTAAAGATAAATACACAATTTTAAAATAAATTCCAGTGTTTCCAGATATGGTAGCTCATGCTTGTAATCCTAGCACTTTGGGAGCTAGAGGTGAGAGGATTGCCTGAGCCCAGAGGGTTTGAGACCAACCTGAGCAACTTGGTGATATCTCATCTTACAATAAATAAGAAAATTAGCCAGGAGTCATGGTGCGTACCTATAGTTACAGCTACTTGGAAGACTGAGGCAGAAGGATCTCCTGAGTCCAGCAGGTTGTGGCTACCGTGGCCATGAGCATGACACCGCCCTCCAGCCTGGGCAACAAAGTGAGACTCTGACTCAAAAAAAAAATTGGGGGGGTGGGATTGGCAGTTGAGGGAAGCTGCCGGGGGGGGCCACACCTCATCAACAAGGGTACCTGCATAATGAACATTTGTATACCTAACCTGAATTGTACCCCACATCTTTAAAATAAAAAAATAAAAAATTCCGGTGTTTTGGGGTCCTCCCTCCTTTATAGCACATATATATGATGTGTGTGTGTGTGTATGCATGCATACATACGTACCTTTACTGCTGTTTTCTATTTCTTAATATGGATTTGAGTTTCTGTCTAATATTCTTTTATTTCGGCCTGAAGAACTCCATTTGGTATTTCTTGTAGAATGTTTGCTATAAATTCTTTTAGTTCTTGCTTATCTGGGAGTGTCTTAATTTTTCATAGTTTTTGAATGATTTTGCTGATAATGGGATTCTTGGTTGACGATCTTTTTCTTTCTGAACCTTGAATATGTCATCCACTGCCTTCTGGTCTCCATTGCTTTTTATTTGAAATCGTTCATCATTTTCATGTTTTTAACCATTTTCAAGATTTTTTATTTTTGTTTTTCACAGTTTGATTATGAAGTCTAGGTGAGGCTGTCTTTGAGTTTATCCTCTTTGGAGTTCATTGAGCTTCTTGGATGTGCAGATAATTTTTTTTTTTTTTTGAGTCAAAGTCTCACTCTGTCGCCCAGGCTTACAGCCACCACAGCCTAGACCTGCTGGGCTCAGGAGATCCCTCCGCCTCAGCCTTCCAAGTAAATGGAACAACAGGTGCATGCTACCATGCCTGGCTAATCTTTTGATTTATTGTAGAGACAAGGTCGCACCAAGTTGCCCAGACTGGTCTCAAACCCCTGGGTTTAGGCAATCCTCTCACCTTGGCCTCCCAAAGTGCTGGGATTACAGGCTTAAGCTACCACGCCTAGCTCAAATTAATTTTTATTTCAATCTTAGTATACTATTTTTAGAGCAATTTTAAGTTTACAGAAAAATTTCACAGAAAGTACAGAGTTTCCATTTACAGCCTCACACTGTTTCTGCTATTAGCATCTTGCAATAGTGTGGTACATTTGGTATAATTGAACCAATATTTATGCATTGTTAATTATTGACACATCATTATTATTGAAGGCACACACTTTGTGTTGTATAACAAATTCAAGCCATATAACCATTTTACAGTAACATACAGAATAGTTTCACTGCCCTACAAATGCCTTGTGCTTTACCTATTCATTTCTTTCTCTCTCCCCCAAAACCTGTGGCAAACACCGTCTGTTTGATGTCTTTATAGTTTTGCATTTTCCAGAATGTCATGTAGTTGGAATCATGGAACACATAGTCTTCAGACTGGCTTCTTTCATTCAGTAATATACATTTAAAGTTCTTCCATGTCGGCCATTGCCTTGTTAAGCTGTGGTCTGGTCATGTGTTCTTTCAGCTATGGCCGCCATGTTTCCTAGCTTTGGCCCTCTCTCCTACCTTGGGGAGGTGAATCTCTGTCTAATTTACTTTCTAAATAAACTATATTTCCAATCTAAAAAAAATTTTAAAATGAAGTTCTTCCATGTTTTTGTGGCTCGGTTGCTCATTTCTTTTCTTTTTTTTTTTTATTTTAAAGATGTGGCGTACAATTCAGGGTTAGGTATACAAACGCTAATTATGCAGGTACCCTTGTTGATGAGGTGTGCCCCTCCCTCCCCTAGCAGTTTCCCTCAACTGCCAGTCCCCTTCTTATAGTATTATAATTGGTCAAAGTCCCTAATGAGTGAGAACATATGGTACTCTGTTCTTTGTTTCTGTGATAGATACTGAGTATGATCAACTCTAAATCCATCCAGGTTGCTGCGAAGTCCATGTTTGTCCTCCTTTATGGCTGTGTAATATTCCATTGTATGTATATACCACATTTTTTAAAATCCAGCCCAGCTTCGATAGGAAGCATGGTTGGTTCCATGTTTTTGCTGTTGTGAACAGAGCTGCAACAAACATACACGTGCAGGTACCTTTTTGTAGAATAATTGGAGTTCCTCCAGGTATATTCCCAGTAGGGGGCTCATTTCTTTTAATCACTGAATAATATTCTGTTATGTCCCACAATTTGTCGAGTCTCCTATTGAAGGACATCTTGGTTATCTCAAATGTTTAACAATTACGAATAAAGCTTCTATAAACATTTATATGCAGGCTTTTGTGTGGACATTTTCAGCTCACTTGGATATATACTTAGAAATGTGATTACTGAATCGAATGGTTAGCTTACTTTTAACTTTTTTTTCTTTTTTTTTGAGTTGGAGTCTCACTCTGTCGCCCAGACTGGAATGCAGTGGCACGCTCCCAGCCACCGCAGCCTCGACCTGCTGGACTCCTGCAATCCTTCCGCCTCAGCCTTCCAAGTAGTCAGAACTACAGGTGTGCGCTACCACGCCTGGCTAATTTTTTATTTATTGTAGAGATGAGGTCTTGCCAAGTTGCCTGGGTGGGTCTCGAATCCACAGGCTCAGGTAATCCACTCACCTCAGCCTCTCAAAGTGCTGGGATTACAGGCTGAGCCACCAAGCCCACCCTAACTTTGTAAGAAATGACCAAACTGTCTGCCAAAGTGGCTTATATCATTTTGCATATTGGACCTCTTTGAGCCTTTGGGATGTGCAGATAAATTATTTTATATCAAATTTGGAAAGTTTTCCGCCATTATTATATTTATTATTATTATTATTATTTTGGTCTTCCTCTTTCTCTTTTCCCCTTCTGGGACTCTTATTATACATTTGTTGGTATATTTTATATAGTGTCTCACTGGTCTCTGAGACTTTATTAATTTTTTAAAATGATTTTGTAGCCGGGCTCGGTGGCTCAGCCTGTAATTCCGCACCTTTGGGAGGCTGAGGTGAGTGGATTGCCTGAGCCCGTGGGTTCGAGACCCGCCTGGGCAGCGAGACCTCATCTCTACAATAAATCAAAAAATCAGCCGGGCGTGGTAGCACATGCCTGTAATTCCGGCTACTCGGAAGGCTGAGGCGGAAGGATCGCCGGAGCCCAGCAGGCGAGGCTGCGGTGGCCGGGAGCGGCCACTGCACTCCAGTCTGGGTGACTGAGTGAGACGCCAACTCAAAAAAAAAAAAAAAAATGATTTTGTTTTTGTTCTTCAAACTGAATGTTCTCAAATGACCTGTCTTCAGTTTTACTGATCCTTTCATCCATTAGTTCAAACCTGCTACTGGGCTCCTCTAATCAGTTTTTCAGTTCACTTATTGTACCTTTTTTTTTTTTTTTTTTTTTTGAGTTGAAGTCTCACTCTGTCGCCCAGACTGGAGTGCAGTGGCCGCTCCCAGCCACCGCAGCCTCGACCCACTTGGCTCCAGCGAGCCTTCCGCCTCAGCCTTCTGAGTAGCTGGAATTACAGGCATGCGCTACCACGCCCGGCTGATTTTTTTGATTTATTGTAGAGATGAGGGCACGCCAAGTTGCCCGGGCGGGTCTCAAACCCACGGGCTCAGGCAGTCCATTCACCTCGGCCTCCCAAAGTGCTGGGATTACAGGCTGAGCCACTGAACCCGGCCTTACTGTACCTTTCGAATTCCAGATTTCCGCTGAGTCTTTCATATAATTTCTGTCTCTTTATGAAAATTCTCAGTTTAGTTAGATTTTTTTTTTTTTTGAGTTGGTGTCTCACTCTGTCACCTAGGCTGGAGTGCAGTGGCACACTGCTCATGGCCATCGCAGTCTTGATCTGCTGGACTCAGGTGATCCTTCCGCCTCAGCCTTCCATGTAGCTGGAACTAAAGGCACGTGCCACCACATTTGACTAATTTTTTTTTATTTATTTATTGTAGAGATGTGGTCTCACCAAGTTGTCCAGGCTGGTCTCAAACCTGTGAGCTCAGGCAATCCTTTCACCTCCACTTCCCAATGTGCTGGGATTACAGGCATGAGCCACTGTGCCCGGCTATTTTGTGTTATCAGTAGTCACAATTTATTTCCTAATGAAATAATTTTAAAGGTTTGAGCCACCGTGCCTGGCCTAGATATATAGATGGATATATGTATTTTTTTTTTTGGTCTCCCACCCTCCTAATATCATTCTTATACTTTCTTTTAGTTCTTTTTTTCTTGAACATATTTATAATAACTGATTTAATGTCTTTGTTATATCTAATGTCTGGGTTAGCTTGGGGGCATTTTTATTGGCTGCTTATTTATGTTTTTATTTATTTTCTATGTATTGGCCAGACCTTTTTTTTTTGTGCATGTCTTCCAATTTATATTTTTTTGTAAAGCAGGATTTATTAAGAGGACAGAAAAGCTCCTACAGTGGGAAGGGACCTGAGAGGGTTGACCCCTTCTAATTTTTTTGTTAAAACTGGACATTTTGGCCAAGCCTGGTGGCTCACCTCTATAATCCCAGCAATTTGGGAGGCCGAGGTGAGAAGATTGTCTGAGCCTACGGGTTCGAGACCAGCCTAGGCAATTTGGCAAGACCTCATCTCTACAGTAAATTTTTAAAACTTAACCAGGTATGGTGGCACGTGCCTGTAGTTCCAGCTACTTGAAGACTAAAGTGGAGCTTAGTCTGAGCCCAGCAGGTTGAGGTTGCAGTGTATGCCACTGTCTTCCAGCCTGAGTGACAAATGAGACTCAACTCAAAAAAAAAAAAAAATTCTGGACATTTTATAACAGAATGTGTCAATTTTGGAAATCAGATCTTTACCCCTATCCTGGCCGGGTTTGTCATTTTTGCTGTTTATTTGTTTAGTGACTTTCCTGGACCTATTTTTGAAAGTCTGTGTTATTTGTTGTAAAGGCCACTCAAGTCTCTCTTAGCTTAGTTTGCTAATGATTGGACAGAGATTTCCTAAAATGCCTTGAACCAGTAAGGGATAGAAATTGTTTAAGGGCATTTTTTTTTTTTTTTTTTTTTGAGTTGGAGTCTCACTCTGTCGCCCAGACTGGAGTGCAGTGGCCGCCCCCCGCCACCACAGCCTCCACCTGCTGGGCTCCAGCGATCCTTCCACTCACGCTTCCAAGTAGCTGGAACTACAGGCGCGCGCTACCACACCCGGCTAATTTTTGATTTATTGTAGAGATGAGGCCTCGCCTGCCCAGGCGGGTCTCGAACCCGCGGGCTCAGGCAATCCATTCACCTCAGCCTCCCAAAGGCGCGGGATTACAGGCTGAGCCACCGAGCCCGGCAAAGGGCATATTTTTAAGTGTTTTGATGTTTTAGTGCTTGAAATTTTTATGTATTGTAACAGAATCTCCCCATGTTTGCTTTCTAATAGAGGTTTGGAGTGGGGTGGCAATCAAGATAGTTGAAAGAAATTGAAGCCGGGCTCGGTGGCTCAGCCTGTAATTCCACGCTTTGGGAGGCCGAGGTGAATGAATTGCCGGAGCCTGCGGGTTCAATACCCACCTGGGCAACTTGGCATGAGACCTCATCTCTACAATAAGTCAAAAAATTAGCCGGGCATGGTAGCGCGCGCCTGTAGTTCCAGCTATTTGGGAAAGGCTGAGGGGGAAGGGGATCGCTGGACCCCAACAAGTCGAGGCCGAGAGCGGCCACTGCACTCCAGTCTGGGCGACAGAGTGAGACTCCAACTCAAAAAAAAAAAAAAAAAGGAAGAAAATGAGATAAACAACGAATTTAATTGTAGGATTATCATAAATATGCCAGTGAGCATTAGGAATCTTCACGGTGGGGACTGCATATGATGGATTTTCCAATCATATTAAACTGTTCCTTGGTATACATTATGGGAAATGCTACTAGAGGTTTTGTTTTTTCAGAGAGCTTCACCTAATTTCAGGATGTCTTCAAACCTTTAGCAATCCTCGAACATAGAATTAGAAAAATAAGTGAGACTGGACAGAAGCAAATTTTTACATAGAGAAACCAATCTGCCATGATTTTGAGAAAAAAGTAAATACATAGGATTAGTTCTGAGCACGCTTTGAGTGTTTGTATATCGCACATGCATATATATATCCCTTCACACATTTTTCTTTTCACAAATTTCTTTACAAGCCTCATGGAACGTGTCATCATTATTGGATGCCTGGTACACTTAAGACACCTGACAGCATGAGCGGTACTTGGAATGGGTGCGTGATGTCACCTGGAATCGAAGAACTAAATGACCCAGACTTTCCTTAATTCTAAATGGTAAAAAGTCTGAATTCGCTTCTTAACATTATACTATACTAATAAAAGTTATTTATTATGTATTATTGTTAATTTTTTGGAGTCGCAGTCTCACTGTTGTCCAGGCTGGAGTGCTGGGGCACTCTCGGCCAGGCTACCACAGCCTCCACCTGCTGGGCTCAGGTGATCCTTCTGCCTCAGCCTTCCAAATAGGAAATTACAGCATGCAAACCACCACACTCGGCTAATTTTTTTTATTTCTTATAGAGATGAGGTCTCACTGAGTTGCCCTGGCTGGTCTCGAACCCCTCCCTGGGCTCAGGCAATACTCTCACCTTGGCCTCCCAAAATGCCGGGATTATAGGAGTGAGCCACCATGCCCGGCCTATTGTTCTGTTTTTAAAAATCAATTTTATAACTTGGCAATTGGTTGTATAACTAATAAGTGCCATTGTTCTAAAAAAAAAAAAAAAAAAGAAATATCGCCAGTCGTCTTCATAACAGATTTATAGAGATTTGAAACTAGTTTTTAACAACAAAATACTGAAACTTTTAAAATTATTTCATTAGGAAATAAATTTTGACTATTGGTAATACAAAATAGCTGGGTGCGGTGGCTCACGCCTGTAATCGAGCACTTTAGGAGGCAGAGGCAAGAGAATTGCCTGAGCCCTGGGGTTCGAGACCAGCCTGGGCAACTTGGTGAAACATCATCTCTATAATAAATAAAAAAATTAGGCAGGTATGGTGGCACGTGCCTGTAGTTCCACCTACTTGGAAAGCTGAGGTGGAAGGATCACCAGAGCCTAGCAGGTCGAGGCTGCAATGGCCATGAGCATGCTACCACACTCCAGCCTGGGCAACAGAGTGAGACTCCAACTCAAAAAAAAAAAGCAACAATTAAATTCTTGTAAACATTTTATATAGTAAATCTGTTATGAAGATAATAGGATAATAGGTGATATTTGACTTTATTTTTAGAGTTGGGGTTTCCCCTGTCACTCTGGGGTCCCCTCCTTGTCAGCCTTTCCCAATACCAGAATTTCAGGGAGCGCTACCACGGGCTATTTTTTGATTTTTGTAGAGATGAGGTCTTGCTGCCCAGGCTGGGTATCGAAACGGGGGCTGCAGGCAATCCACTCACCTACAAACTCCCAAAGGCCGGATTTTTCAGGCTGAGCCACGAGCCGGCTTGACTTTATTTTTAGAACAGTAGCACTTATTAACTGTAGAACCAACTACCAAGGTATAAAATTGATTTTTTTTTTTTGAGTGGCAGTTTCACTCTGATGCTCACAGACACTGTAGCCTCGACTGCTGGGCTTAGGAGATCCTTCCACCTCAGCCTTCCAAGTAGGTTGGAACTATAGGCATGGGCCACCACACCCAACTAATTTTTTGATTTATTGTAGAGACAAGATCTCAGCATGTTGCTCAGACTGGTCTCGAACCTATGGACTCAGGCAGTCTTCTCACCTTTGCCTCCCAAAGTGCTGGGATTACAGGCATAAGCCACTACTCCCAGCTATAAAATTGATTTTTAAAAACAAAACAAGCCAGGCTCGGTGGGTTTTCCCAGCCACAAAACCTCCCAAAGTTAAATGAAATTGATTTTTAAAAAAAAACAAACGGGCTCGGTGGCTCAGCCTGTAATCCCGCGCTTGGGAGGCTGAGGTGAGTGGATTGCCTGAGCCCCCCCCAGGTTCGAGACCCGCCCTGGGCAACTTGGGTGAGACCCTCATCTCCTACAAAAAATTTAAAATAAAAAATTTAGCATGCTGGGGTAGCGCGCGCCTGTAGTTCCAGCACTTTGGGAGGCTGAGGTGAGTGGATTGCCTGAGCCCATGGGTTCGAGACCCGCCTGGGCAACTTGGTGAGACCTCAACTCTACAATAAAATAAAAAATTAGCTGGGCGTGGTAGCGCGCACCTGTAGTTCCAGCTACTTGGAAGGCTGAAGCGGAGGGATCACTGGCGTCCAGCAGGTCGAGGCTGCGGTGGCCGGGAGCGGCTACTGCACTCCAGTCTGGGTGACAGAGTGAGACTCCAACTCAAAAAAAAAACAAAACAATATTTAACTGTTATAAACTTTTTGCATAGTAAAAAGTGGGTTAGTTTCCTGTAATTTGAATTTAGACAAAAGGTCTAACAGTTTAGTTTATATACATTTTTTGTTTGTTTGTTTTTTGGGTTGATGTCTCACTCTGTTACCCAGGCTGGAGTGCAGTGGCATGCTCACGGCCACCATAGCCTCTACCTGCTGGGCTCAGGCTATCCTTCCACCTCAGCCTTCCAAGTAGCCGAAGCCACAGGCATGCACTACCACACCCAGCTAATTTTTTTTTTCATTTATTGTAGAGATGAGGTCTCACCAAGTTACCCAGGCTGGTCTCGAACCCGAGGACTTTGGCAATCCTTTTGCCTCTGCCTCCTAAAGTGCTGGGATTACAAGTGTGAGCCACCACCCCTGGCTCATTGTTGTTTTCTCTAAGGCTTAGCTATCATAATGTGTTATAACTAATGCAGAAATGCAAGGCTGTATGTTTATTTTGCATTGTGAATGTTTTGTCTTCCTGTAGTGCTTGGCACGGAAGCGAACTCAATGTGGGGTCAACTCAACACAGTCCCAAATTGGGCCTGGTTTCAACTGAGGCTTTTCAATCCAGTGTTAAAATTCAGTTGACTTGTGTGCTTCCTTCAAAGATTTTTTTTTTTTGAGTTGGAGTCTCACTCGGTTGCCCAGACTGGAGTGCAGTGGCCGCTCCCGGCCACCGCAGCCTCGACCTGCTGGGCTCCGGCGATCCTTCCGCCTCAGCCTTCCAAGTAGCTGGAATTACAGGCATGCGCTACCACGCCCGGCTGATTTTTTGACTTATTGTAGAGATGAGGTCTCGCTGCCCAGGCGGGTCTCGAACCCGCGGACTCAGGCAATCCACTCACCTCAACCTCCCAAAGGTGCGGGATTACAGGTTGAGCCACCGAGCCCAGCTCCTTCGAAGATTTTTAGAAGTCACAACCATTTCTGAATTTCTCACTAAGTGTGCCCCAGATCCTGAATCAGCAAAAAATATAACAGATCTGATCTCTTTAAATTTTCGGGGCTACTGACATCCGCTGATGGATGTTAAAAAATGTCAGGGGGGGCTGGGCCGTGGTGACTCAGCCTATAATCCCTGCATTTTGGGAGGCTGAGGTGAGAGGATTGCCTGAGCCCAGGGGTTCATCGAGACCAGCCTGGGCAACTTGGTGAGACCTCGTCTCTACAGTAAGTCACAAAAACTAGCTGGGCATGGTAGTTTGCTTCTGTAGTTCCAGCTACTTAAAAGCTGAGGTGGAAGGATTGCCTAAGCCTAGCAGGTCGAGACTGAGGTGGCCGTGAGCATGCCACTGCACTCCAGCCTGGGCGACAAGAATGAGACTCCAACTCAAAAAAAAAAAGTCAGGAGGAAGGCTAGGCACAGTGGCTCATGTCTATAATCCCAGCACGTTGGGAGGCCGAGGTGAGAGGATTGTCTGAGCCCAGGAATTCAAGACCAGCCCGGGCAACTTGGCAAGACCTTGTCTCTACAATAAATCAAAAACTTAGCCAGGTGTGGTGGCACGTGCCTATAGTTCCAGCTACTTGGAAGGTTGAAGTGGAAGGATCACCTGAGCCCAGTAGGCTGCGGTGACTGTGAGTGTGTCACTGCACTCCAGCCTGGAAACAGTGAGACTCCAACTCAAAACAAACAAACAAAAAATGTCAGGAGGAACTTATCATTAGTAATGATTTCAAACCAAGGGATGTTAATTCTTAGAACTGGCCCTGTATCAAACATTCACCAACTATGGCCGGTTCAGTATTTATTACCTAGGTATTCAATCATGTTTTTCCACCTCAATATACCTGAGAGGTAAAATGTTTCTTATTCTAGTACATCTTTGTTCTAAGCTTTTTGGGTTTTTTGGTTTTTGTTTCTCTTCAGTTTGTGGCATCCATACTAGAGACTGTGGGTTTCCTATATTACCTCTTTTCCTCTGATTGACCCACTTTGTTTTTGTTTTAAACATCTAGCCTTATAGCAAAGAAAATTGTTTTTGACCTGAGAAGATATTGTGAAAGACTGTATGAATATAAATAATATTGTCTCTGTTTTTCTTTTAGTGCTGTTCTTCATTTTAAGATGTATTTACACTTCTGATAAATGCAAACTGACAACCCTCACAGCCACAGCAGCACTTGAAACCTAGAAGACTGCCTTCAGCAAAGTCCCTGATTGGTGTTTGAAATGCTGAGAAAGTTGCTGCGGAAGAGACTTTTTTCTTATCCCACTAAATACTACTTCGTTGTTCTTGTTTTTTCCCTCATCACCTTTTCTGTTTTAAAGATTCATCACAAGCCTGAATTCTTAACCATCAGACACTTAGAGCTTGTGGGAGAGAATCCTAGCAGTGACATTAATTGCACCAAAGTTTTACAGGGTGATGTAGATGAAATCCAGAAGGTAAAGCTTGAGATGCTAACGGTGAAATTTAGAAAGCGCCCTCGGTGGACACCTTCTGACTATATCAACATGACCAGTGACTGTTCTTCTTTCATCAAGAGGCGCAAGTATATCCTCGAACCCCTTAGTAAAGAAGAGGCGGAGTTTCCCATAGCGTATTCTATAGTGGTTCATCACAAAATTGAAATGCTCGACAGGCTCCTGAGGGCCATCTATATGCCCCAGAATTTCTACTGCATTCACGTGGACAAAAAATCAGAGGATTCCTTTTTAGCTGCAGTGATGGGCATCGCCTCCTGCTTCAGCAATGTCTTCGTGGCCAGTCAGTTGGAGAATGTGGTTTACGCTTCATGGAGTCGGGTTCAGGCCGACCTCAACTGCATGAAGGACCTCTACACGATGAGTGCAGACTGGAGGTACTTGATAAATCTTTGTGGGATGGATTTTCCCATCAAAACCAACCTAGAAATGGTCAGGAGGCTCAAGTCGTTAATGGGTGAAAACAACCTGGAGACCGAGAGGATGCCATCCAATAAAGAAGAAAGGTGGAAAAAGCGGTATGAGGTGATTAACGGAAAGCTGACAAACACGGGGACTGTCAAAATGCGTCCTCCCCTGGAAACGCCTCTTTTTTCAGGCAGTGCCTACTTTGTGGTCAGTAGGGAGTACGTGGGGTATGTGCTGGAGGATGGAAAAATCCAGAAGTTTATGGAGTGGGCGCAAGACACTTACAGCCCGGATGAGTATCTCTGGGCCACCATCCAGAGGATCCCTGAAGTCCCTGGCTCTCTCTCCCTAAGCCATAAGTACGACTTGTCTGACATGCACGCAGTTGCTAGGTTTGTCAAGTGGCAGTACTTTGAGGGGGATGTTTCCAAGGGCGCACCCTACCCGCCCTGTGACGGGGTCCACGTGCGCTCCGTGTGCGTTTTCGGAGCTGGCGACTTGAACTGGATGCTGCGCAAACACCATTTATTCGCCAACAAGTTTGACGTAGACGTTGACCTCTTTGCCATCCAGTGTTTGGATGAGCATCTGAGACATAAGGCCTTGGAGACATTAAAACACGGACCATGATAGGCAACTTTAGGAATAATAGAAGAATGCACAAAATGTACTCTACCTGGTTCCTCTTCCTTGTCAATAAGCATCAGAAAAATTGCATGGGGGGGGCCCTGTGGAGGGGGCGCTCTTGAGCCTTCATGTCAGAGAGGTTGCATGGTTTCTCCAGGGCACAGGCTGGAAAGGTTATAGCGTAAACTGTGGAATTAAAGTAGCCTGAGGCCAGGGCAGGTAGCAAGGCATTCTGGAGAGGGTGGCCTGGCGAAGCTGGGGAAGAAAGAAGCCAACACAAAAAATCAGCCTGTTAAAAGAGCTCAGGGACTTAACAAAATGAAAAGATTTGACCTGTGCCAAAATTGTTTTGTGACTTTTAAATCTGACAGTTTTTCTGGTATGAATAAATTTGTAGCAATAGCCATAAAGATAACTGTCTTGTTTATTTGTTAAAATAGAAATTTGGTAGCCGGGCTCAGTGGCTCAGCCTGTAATCCCGCGCCTTTGGGAGGCTGAGGTGAGTGGATTGCCTGAGCCCATGGGTTCGAGATCCGCCTGGGCAGCGAGACCTCATCTCTACAGTAAATCAAAAAACCAGTCGGGCATGGTAGCGCATGCCTGTAATTCCGGCTACTCGGAAGGCTGAGGCGGAAGGATCGCCGGAGCCCAGCAGGTGAGGCTGCGGTGGCCGGGAGGCTGCGGTGGCCGGAAGCGGCCACTGCACTCCAGTCTGGGTGACAGAGTGAGACTCCGACTCAAAAAAAAAAAAAAATAGAAATTTGGTTTTACACTAAATAATTCGTGTATAAGAATGTATTTTCTGCTCTCACATTGTGCTATGGAGTGTGTCTCTCTATGTCTTCTCAGGGATCTTAAAGTGGACTTGATTTAACATTGATATTTTTGTGTTATTTTTGCTTGTAACAATGCACATGTTTTCAAAAACCAAAAAAATGACAATTTCTAGTTTAGTTGATTGCTATGAATTATCTTAGGTTATTAGAAAAGTTAAGCTATCTTTTTTATTATAGTTTCTACAAAGCATAACACTCAATTTTCCCAATGAGTTCTGTATACTCCTCCTTCCAGTCTGCATACCCTGCTATCAAGTTGTGTAAGAATGTAGTGTTATCAGACCCTAAATTACCGTTTCAGTTCTCTGTGCTCTGATTACTAGTAATTCTTGCAGAATACTAAGAAAGGGTGACAGGCATGGAGGAGGGGAGCAGGGAAGAGATGGATTCTATTTAGACAATTTCTGAGGCCCACACTGAGTTTTAGAAACCAGCAATTGCCACTGTCCCCAGAAATGAAGGCTGTTGCTCATTGGATCCATTGGTGTCTAGCTTCCCAGGATCGCTGCATCCTAATGCAACCTGTGCCTTCACTTGAAAGCTCCGGCTCTCTCCTAGGGTCTTCATGTTATCTGCCTGCTGGTTTCTTCCTTTGGGCCAGACGCGTGGTGGCTCTCGCCTATAATCCCAACACTTTGGGAGGCTGAGGTGAGAGGATTGCCTGAGCCCACGGGTTTAAGACCAGCCTGGGCAACTTGGTGAGACCTTGTCTCTATAATAAATCAAAAAATAAGCCAGGCATATTGGCACATACCTGTAGTTCCAGCTACTTGGAAGGCTGAGGCAGAAGGATCACCTGAGCCCAGCAGGTCAAGGCTGCAGTGGCCGTGAGCAGCATGCCACTGCACTCCAGCCTGGGCGACGGAGTGAGACTCCAACTCAAAAAAAAAAGTTTCCTCCTTTTTTATGCCTTCTGGGAAGAAGAGAGAAATGTTCTGCTGTTCCACAAGCATATTGGAAGACCTGGGACAGGAACTTTATCTTATTTTCTGATAAAAGTTTTCAGTCTGTCACCCAGGGTGGAGTGTAGTGGCACAATCCGAGCTCACCTCAGCCCCTAACTACTGGGCTCAAGCAATCTTCCTGCCTCAGACTCCTGAATAGCTGGGACAGATGCATGCCACCATGCCCAGATGAATTTTTTTGTATTTTTTTTAAAGATGGCATCTCGTCTTATTGATGAGGCTGGTACCAAATTCCTGTCCTCAAACAATCCTCCTGACGCAACTCCTGAGTAGTTGGGACTACAGGTGCATGCCACCATGCCCAGATAATTTTTTTTTTTTAAAGACCACATCTTGCTTTGTTGCTGAGGCTGGTATCAAATTCCTGTCCTCAAGCAATCCTGCCTCTGCCTCCCAAAGTGCTGGGATTATAGGTGTGAGCCACTGTGCCTGGCCTAGGGACTGGAACTTTAGGCTTGGGACAATTGTTTCAGCGTTGTTATTATTCACAGCATATGGTTCATTCTCCATTTTCACCATGAGAGAGGTGATTTGGAATTTGCTATAGCGCTGTCTCCCATGTTGAAGTAAATGAAATTTTTTAATCTTTTTTTTTGAGTTGGAGTCTCACTCTATCATCCAGACTGGAGTGCAGTGACCGCTCCTGGTCACCGCAGCCTCGACCTGCTGGGCTCCGGCGATCCTTCTGCCTCAGCCTTCCAAGTAGCTGGAACTACAGGTGCGCGCTACCACGCCCGGCTAATTTTTGACTTATTGTAGAGATGAGGTCTTGCCAAGTTGGCCTGGCGGATCTCGAACCCGCGGGCTCAGGCAGTCCACTCGCCTCGGACTCCCAAAGTGCTGGGATTACAGGCTGAGCCACCGAGCCTGGCTGTAAATGAAATTTTTAAAATCTGGTTAGTTTGCTAAGTTGATACTGTTCAGTCACACACCTGACAGCATCTATGAACCTTACTCATTTAGCGTTGGGTTTTAAACAAGAACCAAAACCATGTGCTTTATTTTTAAAATATAGCCAATCTAAATGGTACATGAGAAATTCAGAGTATTAGACAGTTTTAAGGCATTCAACTGAAACAATTTTTACTCCTCAAAACACATCTTTTTTTTTTTGAGTTGGAGTCTCACTCTGTCACCCAGACTGGAGTGCAGTGGCCACTCCCGGCCACTGCAGCCTCAACCTGCTGGGCTCCGGCCATCCTTCCGCCTCAGCCTTCTGAGTAGCCGGAATTACAGGCATGCACTACCACGCCCGGCTGATTTTTTGATTTATTGTAGAGATGAGTTCTTGCCAACTTGCCCAGGCGGGTCTTGAACCCGCGGATTCAGGCAATCCACTCACCTCAACCTCCCAAAGGCGCGGGATTACAGGCTGAGCCACCAAGCCCAACTCTCAAAACACATCTTAATGTGTTTTTGTTTGTTTGTGTTTTTTGTTTGTTTGTTTTGAGTAGGAGTCTCACTCTGTCTCCCAGGCTGGAATGCAGTGCCATGCTGCTCAGGACTCCACAGCCTCAACCTGCTGGGCTCAGATGATCTGCCTCAGCCTTTCAAGTAGCTGGAACCACAGGCAAGCGTCACCATGCCTGGCTAATTTTTTTGATTTACTGTAGAGACCAGGTCTCACCAAGTTGCCCAGGCTGGTCTTGAACCCCGGGGCTCAGACAATCCTCTCACCTCTGCCTCCCGAAGTGCTGGAATTACAGGTGTGAACTAATGTGTCCGGCTACCATATAACTCTTACCTGAAGATACAGTTGTTAATATTGTGCTGTTTGCTTTAAATGGTACGTATTTTTGAATTTGGCAAAATTTGAAATTAAAATAATTGCAAATATGCAAAATTATTCATCTAAATACATTTATGTTAGTGTGACTGTATCTGATTAAATTAGCAAGTTTTAAGGAATTTTTTCAACACTGAATATAAAAAATAGGATGTTAGAGTCCATTTTTTTGTTTTTTTGTTTTTTGTTTTGAGTCGGAGTCTCACTCGGTCGCCCAGACTGGAGTGTAGTGGCCGCTCCCGGCCACTGCAGCCTCGACCTGCTGGGCTCCGGCAATCCTTCCGCCTCAGCCTTCTGAGTAGCCGGAACTACAGGCATACGCTACCACGCCCGGCTAATTTTTGATTTATTGTGGAGATGAGGTCTCACCAAGTTGCCCAGGCGGGTCTCGAATCCGCGGGCTCAGGCAATCCACTCACCTCAGCCTCCCAAAGGCGCAGGATTACAGGCTGAGCCACCGAGCCCAGCTTAGAGTCCATTTTTAAGCCCCACGTTAAAATGGTAAGGCCCATTTTTTAAAATTAAAAAAAAAACAAAACTGAACGCACATCTTTCATGTTGCTAGGGTATCCTTCTAGAATGGCACTTGTTAAAATGTGTTCAAACGCTATCATCGCTATAATGCCTTAAAGGGGTCATTCATTGGGACTCTTATTAAAATTTCCTGTTTGTTTGTTGTAGGGGCAAGATCTCGCTCTGTTGTCCAGACTGGAGTGCAGTGGCACAATTATAGCTCACTGCAGCCTCTAATTCCTGGGCTCAAGTGGTCTTCCCACCTCAGCCTGCTGAGTAGTTAGGAATACAGATGCATACCACTATGCTTGACCAATAAAAAAAATTTTTTTGTACAGACGAGGTCATACCCAACATATGCTCAGGCTGACCTTGAACTCCTAGCCTCAAGCAACCCTCCCACTTTGGACTCTCAAAGTACTGGACACCGGCCAGGTGTGGTGGCTCACACATATAACTCCAGCACTTTGGGAGGCCAAGGTGAGAGGATTGCCTAAGCCCAAGGGATCGAGAGCAGCCTGGGCAGCTTGGTGAGACCTTATCTCTTCAATAAATCAAAAAATTAGTCAGGTGTGGTGGCACATGCCTGTAGTTCTGGCTACTTGGAAGGCTGAAGTGGAAGGATCACCCAGGCCCAGCAGGTCAAGGCTGCAGTGGCCGGGAGTGTGCCACTACACTCCAGACTGGGCGACAGAGTGAGACTCCAACTCAAAAAAAAAAAAGTGCTGGCCACCACGCCCAGTCTACATGCCTTATTTTGGGGCATTATTTAAAGCAAATGAAATTTATGCTTTGTGACAAGAAATGTAAAAACACAAAATGGTTTGAAAGGAAGCCAATGACGCATTCACAAGAAGAAAAACCCAAGTTGCTTGGGAGAAATTTAGAAATTATTTCAATTACTTTATGTATATTAGTGTTTTTCTTTTTTTTAACATTAGTTTACAGTTGGGCATCTAACATAAGGCCTATTTTATAATAAAGTATTCAATAACTCATGTAATTTATTGAATATGGTCCTGAAAGTGAAAAACAGTGGTTGCATGGGTACTGGGAGTACAGTTTCTACTGAATGCATATCTCTTTCACACCATGGTAAAGCTGAAAAATCCTAAATCAAGCTTTCATAAATCAGGGACCATCTGTATAAAATAAATGCGAAACTGTTTCACAGGAAATGTGCTCACTGTAAGTTTTACTCTTTATGTTTTTTTTTTTTTTGAGTCAGAGTCTCACTCTGTCACCCAGGCAGAGTGCAGTGGCATGCCCCCAGCCACCGCAGCCTCGACCTGCCGGCCTCAGGTGATCCTTCTGCCTCAGCCTTCCAATAGCTGGAGCTACAGGCACACACCACCACGCCCGGCTAATTTTTGATTTATTTTAGAGACAAGGTCTTGCCAAGTTGCCCAGGCTGGTCGCAAACCCGCGGGCTCAGGCAGTCCACTCGCCTCAGCCTCCCAAAGTGCTCGGATTACAGGCTGAGCCACCGAGCCTGGCCAGGAGAAGACTTCAGAAGCATGCAATTAAATGGTCAGTATTGCATTCTAGACATTAGACACTTTAGTTTGTGTCTGCTGAAGGTTTCCAGTTAGTAGTTCAATGGCCACAGAGGCTAATAGGATCCGTCACATGGTTTGAATGTGATAGGTACAGCAAACTGAGAGAATACTCCAAATGTCACACCCAGCTGGGTGCGGTGGCTCACGCCTATAATTCCAGCACTTTGGGAGGCCGAGGTGAGACGATTGACTAAGCCCATGGGTTTGAGACCAGCCTCGATAACTTGGCAAAACCTCATCTTTACAATAAACTTATTTATTTGTTTATTTTTTGAGTTGGAATCTCACTCTGTCGCCCCGCCTGGAGTGCAGCGGCCGCTCCCAGCCACCCCAGCCTCGACCTGCTGGGCTGCGGCGATCCTTCCGCCTCAGCCTTCCAAGTAGCTGGAACTACAGGCGCACGCTACCACGCCCAGCTAATTTTTTGATTTATTGTAGAGATGAGGTCTCGCCAAGTTGCCCAGGCAAGTCTCGAACCCGCGGACTCAGGCAACCCACTCACCTCAGCCTCCCAAAGGCGCGGGATAACAGGCTGAGCCACCGAGCCCGGCTTCTACAATAAATTTAAAAATTGGCTGAGTGTGGGCTGGGGCCTGTAGTTTGAGGCTTAATTGACACTGCACTCTAGCCTGGGTGGGAGTTAGACTCCGACTCAAGAAATAACAAAAAACAAGTAAATGTCACATCTGATCTGTTAATCCCTTCTGGGTACTTTTAGCCCCATTTTAAATGAAACCATTTCTAGAAAGTGGCAAATCAGCCAGGTGCAGTGGCTCACCCCTTTAATCCCAGCACTTTGGGGGGTTGAGGTGAGAGGATTGCCTGAGCCCAGGAGTTCAAGATCAGCCTAGGCAACATGACTAGACCTCATCTCTACATAAATTTAAAAAAAAAAAAAGCCGGGCTCGGTGGCTCAGCCTGTAATCCCGCGCCTTTGGGAGGCTGAGGTGAGTGGATTGCCTGAGCCCGCGGGTTCGAGACCCACCTGGGCAGCGAGACCTCATCTCTACAATAAATCAAAAAATCAGCTGGGCATGGTAGCGCATGCCTGTAATTCCGGCTACTTGGAAGGCTGAGGCGGAAGGATCACCGGAGCCCAGCAGGTCGAGACTGCTGTGGCCGGGAGCGGCCACTGCACTCCAGTCTGGGCGACAGAGTGAGACTCCAACTCAAAAAAAAAAAAAAAAAAAATTAGCCAGACAATGTGGCGCATGCCTATAGTTCCAGCTACTTGGAAGGTTCTGATTTAAAAAAAAAATTCATCCTCTTAGGCTGGGTGGGGTAGCTCATGCCTATAATCCCAGCACTTTGGGAGGCTGAGATGACAGGATTGCCTGGGCCTACAGGTTCAATACAGCCCTGACAACTTGGTGAGACCTCATCTCTACAATTAAAAAATCAAAAAATTAGCTGGATGTGGTGGCACGTGCCTGTAATCCCAGCACTTTGGGAGGCCGAGGCGAGTGGATTGCCTGAGCCTGCGGGTTCAAGACCCACCTGGGCAGATGTTATTATTGGAGATGATTTGATTGTCCAAGTAGAAAGTCCAGGAATCTCATCTTAGAATTAATATGAAATTAGCAGCCGAGCTCGGTGGCTCAGCCTGTAATCCCACGCTTTGGGAGGCTGAGGTGAGTGGATTGCCTGAGCCCACGGGTTCGAGACCCGCCTGGGCAACTTGGCAAGACCTCATCTCTACAATAAATCAAAAAATTAGCCGGGTGTGGTAGCGCACGCCTGTAGTTCCAACTACTTGGAAGGCTGAGGGGGAAGGATGGCCAGAGTCCAGCAGGTTGAGGCTGCGGTGACCAGGAGCATGCCACTCTACTCCATTCTGGGGGACAAAGTGAGACTCCAACTCAAGAACAAAAAGGAAATTAGCAAATATGTTCAGATTTCTAAGAGTTAATCATTTTCCTATATTCAAGCAAAAAAGATATTTTTAAGATATAATGGCAATATGTTATTCATCATGGCAACAAACTTTATAGATAAACTGAGTATGTATGTGATAACTATATGAAGAAAATAGAAGACCTGTATAAATGAAAAAATACATTGAGCTGATAGCTGATAAAATTAAATATTTTAAATGTTCCTTCCAAAATCAATTTGTTAGTATTCTCAAAGGGTTGATACATAATATTCTCAAAGTGTTTATAATGTTATTCTAAATTTCTTTTCTTTTTCTTTTTTTGAGTCAGAGTCTCACTCTGTTGCCCAGTCTACTGGACTCAGGTAATCTTTCCGCCTCAGCCTTCCAAGTAGCTGGATCAACAGGTGAGTGCCACCATGCCTGGCTAATTTTTTGATCTATTGTAGTTACGAAGTCTCACCATGTTGCCCAGGCTGGTCTCAAAATTCTGGACCCAGGCAAATTCTCTCATCTCTGCCTCCCAAAGTGCTGAGATTATAGGCGTGAGCCACTACGCCTGGCTAAACTTCATCTGAAAGAAAAATGTACAAGAATAGCTAGAAATATTTTGAGAGGAAAGTAATGAAGTCTTGAAATAATAAAATCAGATTTCAAAGTTAAAAAATATTGGAATTGTACTAATAGTTTACATTTGAACTCTTACCAATCAGTAATACCAATCAGTAATAGCCCCGAAATAAATGCTACTATAAATAAAACATTACAAAGGAACTTAGGAAGATAGGGAAGGGCTAACTTTTGGAGAATATTGAATTATAGTTTTATAATGTACACCAAAGTCCATATGCATAAAAATGAAAATAAGCTAAAAAAACATATTAGTGACTATCTTTGAATGTGATAGAATTTTCCAAATAAAAGCTATAAGAGAAATTTGTTACAAAAGAAAAATGAGATTAGAAAAATTACCAACAAATTTTGAAAGAAGGAGGCTTGATAACAATATGGAAATGCTTTATGCTAATATTTTAAAAACAGCATTAATGAGATAATTCACATACTTTACTATTCACTCATTTATAGTATACACTGAAGTGGTTTTTCATATAACCATCACCACAGTCAATTTTAACATTTCAGCCAGGCTCGGTGACTCAGCCTGTAATCCCGCGCCTTTGGGAGGCTGAGGTGGGTGGATTGCCTGAGCCCGCAGGTTCGAGACCCGCCTGGGCAGCAAGACCTCTTCTTAAAATTTAAAAAAAAAAAAAAAAATCACCCGGGCGTGGTAGCGCATGCCTGTAATTCCAGCTACTTGGAAGGCTGAGGGGGAAGGATCCCCGGAGCCAGCAGGTCGGGGCTGCGGGGGCCCGGGAGCGGCCACTGCACTCCAGTCTGGGCGACAGGGGGTGAGACTCCAACTCAAGAAAAAAAAAAAAAACCTTAAAAAAAAAAAATTTTGACATCTCTTCACCGCAAAAAGAAACCCTGTACCCTTTGTAGTCACTCCCCACAACATCCACATACTAATATATTTTTTAAACATTGCCGGGCACAGTGGCTCAAGCCTGTAATCCCAGGACTTTGGGAGGCTGATGTGAGAGAATTGCTTGAGTCCGGGGATTCGAGATCAGCCTTGGCAACGTGGTGAGACCTCATCTCTACAATAAATCAAAAAATTAGCCCGGCATGGTGGCATGCGCCTATAGTTCCAGTTACTTGGAAGGCTGAGGCAGAAGGATCACCTGAGCCAAGTAGATTGAAACTGCAGTGGCTGTGAGCGTGCCACTGCACTCCAGCCTGGGTGACAGAGTGAGAGTCCAATTCAAAACACACGCACACAAAACAGTAAGATGTTGACAGAAAAATGAACAAAGGATATAACAATGAAATGAAATAAGAGAAACAGAAATAGCTAATATGAAAAATTTTAATTCAATTAAAAGAATCCAAGTTAAAATAAAATTTAATTTGTATATATCCAATGAGAAGTGTTGATGTTTTGTCTTTAAAACAGTCATCCTGGACTTCGACTCAAAAAAAAAAAGAGCAACGAACACAATTGGATGAGGGTAGCACAATTCAAGGGGGAGAGGCTTAAAGGCAGGAGGAAAAGCAGGGGGAGGAGAGGAATCTAGAGGCCATCAGGGGAAGTTTCAAAAAGTCCTGTCACTCAACACGTGTTGAAAGTGTAGGAGGTTTGAGAAAGAAGCGTTTTGACATAAAATATATGGCAAGTGTCAACCCCCAATTTCCAGGGACAGTCTCTGTTTAAGTTCAAGTTGAAAGTTACCTATAGAAACCTAGAAGAAACTTAGCTTATTCTTTAGTCTTTTAGTCTTTTTGCCTCAGTGTAACCATTAGAAAGCATTTGGACATTACTGCAGGACAAACAGCAGCCTATCCCATCCCCCCTAGGCAAATCTCCTTCAGATGCAAGATCAGGACAGCCCAACCATTCATGGTTTAGCATAAAAATCTCTAGAAATTTTTATTCCTTGTGAAGGGCCCAAAATCATAAGAGTTTTGAGTTGCAAAGGGCTAAGTTTGTGAATTTCAAATGTTTTAATAGTCTCTTGCAGGAAAAAATCCTTCCCCCCCTAGGGTTAAACCCAATCACCCCTTGAACTGCCTGCCTGACACAATAAGCCCCCCCATGGCAGCAATCAGGGGACTAATCCCCCCATCTGCCTGCTGTCCATCACCTGACATCATCAGTACCTGAGCTTGCCTGCCCCTTCGTGATGACGTGGAAACAGACCACCATCAATCACCTGAATGATCTTCCCCCTCTAGGGGGGAAAGGTTAAAAAAGGGCTCAAACCCCAAGCAACCAGGGGCCCTTGCCTTGCTAGAGTCTGGTGTGGCCCCGTGCTCTTTGAGCCATGGCTATCGCCATGCTTCCTGGCTTTGGTCCCCTTCCCCCACCATGGGGAGGTGAATCTTCTCTCTTCCTTCCCTTTCTCTCTCTAATTTACTTTTTTTTTTTTTGAGTCGGAGTCTCACTCTGTCATCCAGGCTGGAGTGCAGTGGCAAGTTCACAGCCACCACAGCCTTGACCTGCTGATCCAAGTAGCTGGAACTATAGGTGCACACCAGCACGACTGACTAAATTTTGATTTATTGTAGAGATCAGGCCTCACCAAGTTGCCAGGCTGGTCTCGAACCTATGGGCTCAGGCAATTCTCTCAACTTAGCTTCCCAAACTGCTTGGATTATAGGTGTGAGCCACTGTGTCTGGCCTTTTTTCTTTTCTTTTTTTGAGTCAGAGGTTTAGTCTGTCACCCAGGCTGTAGTACAGCGGCACGCTGACGGCCACCTCAGCCTTGACTCGCTGAGCTCGGGTGATCGTTCTGCCTCAGCCTTCCAAGTTACAGGAACTGCAGGCGTGTGCCACCAGGCCCGGCTAAGTTTTCTCAATTTATTGTAGAGACAAGGTCTCGCCAAGTGGCCTAGGATGGTCTGGTATCCCTGGGCTCAGGCAATGCTCTTGCCTCCACCTCCCAAAGTGTTGGGATTACAGGCCACCATGCCTGGCCCCATCACTTTCTATATAATCATTTTTTTTTTTTTTTTGAGTTGGAGTCTCACTCTGTCGCCCAGACTGGAGTGCAGTGGCCGCTCCCGGCCACCGCAGCCTCGACCTGCTGGGCTCCGGCGATGCTTCCGCCTCAGCCTTCCAAGTAACCAAATTACAGGAATGCACTACCACACCCAGCTGATTTTTTGATTTATTGTAGAGATGAGGTCTTGCTGCCTAGGCGGGTCTCGAACCCGCGGGCTCAGGCAATCCACTCACCTCAGCCTCCCAAAGGCGCGGGATTACAGGCTGAGGCACCGAGCCCGGCTTATATAATCTTTTTGTGTGTTGAGAACACTTAAGATCTACTCTCTTAGCATATTTTAATTATCCAATACAGTGTTATTTACTATATCATCATGCTGTACCCTCCCCAGAAATAATTCATCTTATATCTGAAATGTTTTATGAACCCTTTGACCCAAATTTCCCCTCACACCCCAGCCCCTGTTTCTATGTTTGACTCCCTTAAATTCCACATATAATGTATTATGGTCCAAGTAAGTGCTCAACTGCTAACCCTTGATGCCAATAAATCGAGAGGTAGAAAGACTGATAGAAGTTTATTTCCGAATTCAAATTCAGGGAGCAGAGCTGGACTCAAGCCCTTTCTAAAATGATTCTGCTCCTCCTTCAGATTTTACAGTCCACTTTTTAAAGTCCAGAGTAACGAGCAGAGCATTGCATAGAACTTAAGTTATAGCCACATTTTATCAATTGTGACATTTTAAGGACCAGATTTCCTGGTGCCAGGTACCAGAGATATCTCACAGCTTTTAACAGTTAAGGCCCGGCAGAAGCCTTAATCACGCTTGCCATAGAATACAGGGAGTTTACAAGGCCTAAGACATCATGCATAATGCAAAAGTTATACAAATCACAAAACTTGCATGGGTACTATATTATTCAAAACAATGACTACCAACAAATGGGAATAAGTAGGGATTTGCATCTTTCAATTGATTGGGCATAGTCTGCAGAGAAGTCAAAGATCTCCGAAGCTACTTACTGGGAGTGCATAGGAGTGCATAGGAGACATTCTCAGGAATGTGCTCAGGAATATATCTCTCAGTTTATTGGACATAGGAGATAAGGGAAAGTGCATCTTTAATTAGCTCTCAGGAATGTGTTCAGGAATGTACAGGAGTGCTTAAAACCTTGCCATGCCCTTCTCTATGCTGTGGCAATACGGACGGCCATTAGTGGGTCTCCATATCAAATGAGAATGCAGTATTTGTCTCTACATGGCTTATTTCACTTAACACGATGCCCACTAGGTTCGTCCATGTTGTCATAAATGGCAGAATTAGCCGGGCTCGGTGGCTCAGCCCGTAATCCCGCGCCTTTGGGAGGCTGAGGTGAGTGGATTGCCTGAGCCCGTGGGTTCGAGACCCGCCTGGGCAGGCGAGACCTCATCTCTACAATAAATCAAAAAATCAGCCGGGCATGGTAGCGCATGCCTATAACTCTGGCTACTTGGAAGGCTGAGGCGGAAGGATCGCCGGAGCCCAGCAGGTCAGGCTGCGGTGGCCGGGAGCGGCCACTGCACTCCAGTCTGGGCGACAGAGTGAGACTCCAACTCAAAAAATAAAAAATAAATGGCAGGATTTCCCTCTTTTTTTGTGGCTGAATAATATGTTGTGTGTGTGTATGTGTGTGTGTGTGTGTGTGTGTGCGATTTCCTTTATCCATTCATCCACCAACAGACACTTAGGTTGTTTCCAGTCTTGGCTATTATGAATAATGCAGCAGTGATAACTTTTTGACATATTGATTCTTTTCCTTTGGGTATATACACAGAAGTGGGACTGCTAGATCATATAGTGACTGTTATGGCCCAAGTAACGCTCGGCTACTCCCCTTGATATCAGTAAAAAAAAAGGGGTAGGGAACGAGTAGCAAGAAGTTTACTTCTGAGTTCGAATCCAGGGAGCAGAGCCAGATTCAAGGTCTTTCTAAAATGGTTCTGCTCACCCTTCAGGCTTTTACAGTTCATGCTTCAAGTCCAGAGTTGGGGGTACCTACACATTAGCCACGTGACCAGAAGAGCCTTGTGTAGAGCTTAAATTACAGCTGCATTTTATATTGAGATAGTGACATTTGAAGTAAAGAAAGTTTACAAGGCCTAAGACATCATGCATTGCAAAAGTTATGCAAATCACAAGACTTCCAATTACATTGATACTATATAGTTCAAAGAAAGGGAGTAAATAGGGATTTACATCTTTGGGTGTAGTCTGCTGGGAAGTCAAGGCTCCAGTGAAGCGACTCACTGGGAGTGCATAGGAGACAAGAGGACTCTTGGTAATGTGCTCAGGAATGTGCAGGAGCACTTGAATTCCTGCCATGCCCTTTTCTAGGGACTGTGGCAACATGGAAGGACATTAACGGGTTCGTATATCAGCTCTATTTTTAGTTATTTGAGTACTGTTGGGAGTCTCACTCTGTCGCCCAGACTGGAGTGCAGTGGCCGCTCCCGGCCACCACAGCCTCGACCTGCTGGGCTCCAGTGATCCTTCCGCCTCAGCCTTCCAAATAGCTGGAACTACAGGCGCACGCTACCACGTCTGGCTAATTTTTTGATTTATTGTAGAGATGAGGTCTCGCCAAGTTGCCCAGGTGGTCTTGAACCTGCAGGCTCAGGCAATCCACTCACCTCAGCCTCCCAAGGCGCAGGATTACAGGCTGAGCCACCCAGCCCACCTTGATTTGCATTTGTTGAGCCATCATTGCATCCCTGTGATAAATCCCTCTTCTTAAAATTTTATTCATACCCAGGCTCGGTGGCTCAGCCTGTAATCCCAGCACTTTGGGAGGCCGAGGCGAGTGGATTGCCTGAACCCGCGGGTTCAAGACCCACCCAGGCAACTTGGCGAGACCTTGTCTCCACATTAAATAAAAAATTAGCTGGGCATAGTAGTGTGTGCCTGTAGTTCCAGCTACTTCGAAGGCTGAGGTGGAAGGATCACCTGGGTCCAGCAGATAGAGACTGCAGTGGCTGGGAGCATGCCACTGCACTCCAGTCTGGGTGACAGAGTGAGACTCCAACTAAAAAAAAAAAAAACTTTTATTCATTTTGTTTTTTGGAGAGACAGGGTCTCATTATGTTACCCAGGCTGGTCTCAAACTCCTGTCCTCAAAGGATCCTCCCACCTTGGCCTCCCAAAGTGCTGGGATTACAAGTGTGAGCCACATGCCTGGTCAGATAACTCCCTCCTGATAATGGTGTATAATTCTTTTAATATGCTGTTGAATTCAGTAGTATTTTGTAGAGAATTTTTGCATTTATATTTATCAGAGATATCGGCCTGGAGTTTTCTTGTAGTGCCCTTGTCTGGCTTAGGAATCTAGGTAATGCTGTCATAAAATGAGTTTTGGAAGTGTTATTTTTTCTTTAATTTTTTTTTCTTTTTTTTTTGAGTTGGAGTCTCACTCTGTCGCCCAGACTGGAATGCAGTGGCTGCTCCCGGCCACCACAGCCTCGACTCGCTGGGCTCTGGCAATCCTTCCGCCTCAGCCTTCCAAGTAGCTGGAATTACAGACATGCACTACCACGCCCGGCTGATTTTTTTATTTATTGTAGAGATGAGGTCTCGCCAAGTTGCCCAGGCGGATCTCGAACCCTGGGCTCAGGCAATCCACTCACCTCAGCCTCCCAAGGCACGGGATTACAGGCTGAGCCACCGAGCCCGGCTTCTTTAATTTTTTTTAAAGCCTTTGAGAAAGATTGGTGTTAAGTATTTTTTTAGGCCAGGCTCGGTGGTTCAGCCTGTAATCCCAGCACTTTGGGAGGCCGAGGCAAATGGATTGCCTGAGCCCACGGGTTTGAGACCTACCCGGGCAGCTTGGCGAGACCTCATCTCTACAATAAAGCAAAAATTAGCAGGGCATGGTAGTGCATGCCTGTAGTTTTGACTACTTGGAAGGCTGAGGCGGAAGGATCGCCAGAGCCCTGCAGGTTGAGGCTGTGGTGGCTGGGACTGTGCCACTGCACTCCAGTCTGGGTGACAGTGAGACTCCAACTCAAAAAAAAAACTTTTTTTTAAAAGTATTTGGTAGAATTTACTCGTGAGGTTATCCAGGCCTGGGCATTTTTTTTTTTTCTTGAGAGATATTTGATTACTGATTCAGTCTCCTTACTCATTATTATTTAGATTTTTTTATTTCTTCATGATCTATTTATTTATTTTTGAGTCAGAATCTCACTCTATCACCCAGGCTGGAGTGTAGTGGCACACTCATGGCCACCGCAGCCTTGACCTTTCACCTGAGCCTTCCAAGTAGCTGGAACTACAGGCGCGCACCACCATGCCCAGCTAATATTTTGATTTATTGTAGAAATGAGTTCTTGCCAAGTTATCCAGGCTGGTCTTGAACCCATGGGCTCAGGCAATCTTCTCACCTCCACCTCCCAAAATGCTGTGATTACAGGCATGAGCCACCGTGCCCAGCCTCCTATTTTTTTCTAGTCTCTATTTCATTTATTTTCCTGCTCTGATCTTTGATATGTTCTTCCTTTGTGAATTTGGGGCTTAGCCTGTTCTTATCTTTCTGTTTCTTGAGGTATAAAGTTGAATAGTTTGTTTGAGCTGCTATAATTTTTTTTTTTTGAGTTGGAATCTCACTCTGTCGCCCAGACTGGAGTGCGGTGGCATGCTCCTGGCCACCGCAGCCTCGACCTGCTGGGGTCTGGTGATCCTTCCGCCTCAGCCTTCCAAGTAGCTGGAACTACAAGCACACGCTACCACGCCCGGCTAATTTTTGATTTATTGTAGAGATGAGGTCTCGCCAAGTTGCCCAGGGGGGTCTCGAACCCATGGGCTCAGGCAATCCACTCACCTCAGCCTCTCAAAGTGTTGGGATTACAGGCTGAGCCACCGAGCCCGGCTTATATATGTTGATTTACACCTAACACATTTGGCTTTGAGAAGTGCTCCCCCAGTCTACTCAGGTTCTGAAACTACAAACTAAGAGGTGTCCTTGACCGTCCCTCTGTCCCCACACCCAGTTCCGAAGGCCTTCTCCTTCCCAACGCTTCTGTTCAAATGCTCTTCTCTGGTCATCAAGCTCTGGTCATCCCTCGTCATCTCTCACCTGGACCTTCGCCCGTTCCTGAGCTGTCTGTTCTTGAAGACTGGCTTCCTGAAAGTATCACCAGAACAATCTGGTCATAAGACGAAGTAGAGTCTATCGCTTGCTGAGGTAATGACGAGCCCCATCTTTAGAGTCTTGGCAGCATTTCAGTGGGGGGGTGATGGCATGTGCCATAGGCCCAGCACCTCGGGAGACAGAGGATGAAGGATGGCCTGAGCTCAGGAGGTCGAGGCTATGGTCATCTGTGATTGTGCCACTGCACTCCAGCCTGCGCGACAGAGCGAGACTCTGACTCAAAACAAAACAAACAAACAAAACCATCATCTGAGGTGACAATCTCTCCCCCTGACTTTCATCCTTTTTGTGTTGTCCGCACTTAATATGAGCCAAGAGCAAGGTGCTGGGACTGCTGCAGTCCTCTTACAGGAAGTGGAAGAACTAGCTACCACTGAGGAGAGATGAAGAGACAGAAACTGTGTTCCTTTGATCCCCAGAGCAAGTTATACCCAGACCTGTTCACTCATATGAGCCAATAAATTCTTTTATTATTTAAGAGAGAGAGAGATGGGGTTTTTTTTTTTTGAGTTGGAGTCTCACTCTGTCGCCCAGACTGGAGTGCAGTGGCCGCTCCCGGCCACCGCAGCCTCGACCTGCTGGGCTCCGGCGATCCTTCCGCCTCAGCCTTCCCAGTAGCCGGAATTACAGGCATGCGCTACCTCGCCCGGCTGATTTTTTGATTTATTGTAGAGATGAGGTCTCGAACCCGCGGGCTCAGGCAGTCCACTCACCTCAGCCTCCCAATGGCGCGGGATTACAAGACTGAGCCACCGAGCCCGGCTGGGTTTTTTTTTTTTTTTTTTTTTTAATCAGAGTTGCACTCTGTCAACCAGGCTGGAGGGCAGTGGCAGCTCCCGGCCACCCCAGCATTAACCTGCTGGGCTCTGGTCATCCTTCTGCCTCAGCCTTCCAGGTAGCCAGAACTACAGGCGCATGCTACCACGCCCATCGGCTAATTTTTTTTTTTTTAATTTATTGTAGAGACGAGGTCTCCCCAAGTTGCCCGGGCTGGTCTCGAACCCGCAGGCTCAGGCAATCCACTCGCCTCGGCCTCCCAAAGTGCTGGGATTACAGGCTGAGCCATGGAGACCAGCCCATTCTATGAATTTTGACAAAGGTATAATGACACATAGCCACCACTTCAGTATTAGAATAGTTTCATTGCCCTAAAAATCCTCTGTGCTCGGCCTATTCATCCCTCCCTTCCCCCAACCTCTGGCAGACACTGGTCTTTATGCTGTTTCCATGGTTTTTTCTTTTCCAGCGTGTCATGTAGTTGGAATCATATAATATGTAACCTTTCCCGATTGACTTCTTTCACATATTCATTCAAGTTTCCTCTGTGTCTTTCCATGGCTTGAAAACGTATTTCTTTTTAGCACTTTATAAGCAAGCATTGTCTAGTGTAACACAGTTTATTTATCCATTCACCTACTGAAGAACGTCGTGGTCATTTCCAAATTTTGGCAATTATGAATAAAATTGCTACACACATCCATGTGCAGGTTTTTCTGTGAATATCCATTTTCAGCTCCTTGGGTAAATTCCAGGGACTATGATTGCTGGATTTATAGAAAGAATATGTTCTGTTTAGCCAAGCACGGTGGCACACGCCTATAGTCCCAGCTATTTGGGAGGCTGAGGTAGGAGGATCACTTGAGCTCAGGAGTTCTGGGTTGCAGTGCACTATGCCAGTCAGGTGTTTGCACCTAGGTCGGCATCACTATGGTGACCCCCTGGCAGTGGGGGGACTACCAGGTTGCCTAAGGAGGCGTGAACTGCTCCAGGTTGGAAATGGAGCAGGTCAAAACTCCTGTTCTGGCCAGTAGTGGGATCACGCCTGTGAATAGCCACTGCACTCCAGCCTGGGCAACATAGTGAGACCCATCTTGAATAAAAGAAAGAAAGAATATGTTCAATTTAGTAAGAGACTGTCGAACTGTCTTGTAAAGTGGATGTGCTGTCTTGCATTCCCACCAGCAATGAGTGAGAGTTCCTGTTGTTCTATATCCTCACCTGCACTGGTGATCTGGATTTTGGCCTTTCCAAAGGCATACAGTGGTATCACATTATTGTCTTAATTTAAAATTCCCTGATGATACATGATGCAGACCAATTTTTCATACGCTTATTTTTCATCTGCATGTCATCTTTGGTAAGGTATCTGTTTAGGCACATTTGCCTATTTTGTTTGTTTGTTTTTTTTGTTTTTTTTGAGTTGGAGTCTCACTCTGTTGCCCAGACTGGAGTGCAGTGGCCGCTCCCGGCCACCGCAGCCTCGGCCTGCTGGGCTCTGGCGATCCTTCCACCTCAGCCTTCCAAGTAGCCGGAACTACAGGCATGCGCTACCACACCCGGCTGATTTTTTGATTTATTGTAGAGATGAGGTCTCACCAAGTTGCCCAGGAGGGTCTCGAACCCGTGGGCTCAGGCAATCCACTCACCTCAGCCTCCCAAAGCGCGGGATTACAGGCTGAGCCACCGAGCCCGGCTACATTTGCCTATTTTTTAAAAATTAGCCAGGTGTGGTGGCTCAGCCTATAATCCCAGCACTTTGGAAGGCCGAGGCGAGTGGATTGCCTGAGCCCGTGGGTTCGAGACCAGCCCGGGCAACTTGGCAAGACCTTGTCTCTACAATAAATAAAAAATTAGTTGGGTGTGGTGGCGCGCGCCTATAGTTTCAGCTACTTGTAAGGCTGCGGCCAGAAGGATTGCCGGAGCCCAGCAGGGCAAGGCTGCGGTGGCTGGGAGCGGCCACTGCACCCCAGTCTGGGCGACAGAGTGAGACTCCACCTCAAAAAAAAAAAAAAAAAAAAGAAACCCAAGAAGCAGGCTGAAGTGGAAGGATCGCCTAAGCCCAGCAGGTAGAGGCTGTGGTGACCATGAGCATGCCACTGCACTCCAGCCTGGATGACAGAGTGAGACTCCAAGTCAAAAAAAAAAAAAAGGCCGGACTCGGTGGCTCAGCCTGTAATCCCACGCCTTTGGAAGGCTGAGGTGAGTGGGAGTGGATTGCCTGAGCTCACGGGTTCGAGACCGGCCTGGGCAGCGAGACCTCATCTCTACAATAAACCAAAAAATCAGCCGGGCGTGGTAGCGCATGCCTGTAATTCCGGCTGATTGGAAGGCTGAGGCAGAAGGATCACCGGAGCCCAGCAGGTTGAGGCTGCGGTGGCCAGCAGTGGCCACTGCACTCCAGTCTGGGCGACAGAGTGAGACTCCAAATAAAAACAAAAAAAACAAGGAGCAGAGGACAGCGCATGTTCATGGTCTCTGGTTGCATTCTTTCCCAGCCATTTATAGAAACTTCACGAAGGGGGTCAGGGTACACCTGTTTCCTAGGAAGCCGGATTCCACTTTGCATGAAGTACAAACAAGGCAATAGGGTTGGAGAATGAAAACAGGGGAAGATGTGTGTGTGTAAAACTTGAAAAAAAAATGTGCATTCCTGACTAAGGGGAATAATAACAAATCAGTGGAGAGAGGAAAGCCTTCCCTAGGAATCTTTCCACATAACTATTGCACAGTAGGCGGGCTGTGAGGAGAAAAATGATTTAGTACTGCTATGTCACTTAACAGTTGTATCTGGCTGGTGTGCAAGTTCTGAGGATAAGAAATTGCCTACTATAATTCTTAGAGCCATTTAACTGGGCACTATGGACATTTTGGGCCAGGTAACTCTTTGTTATGGGGTCGGAGGTTGTACTGTGCATTCTAGAATTGTTAGATTAAAAGTCTCAGTAGAAGGCCCGGTGTGGTGGTTCATGCCAGTAATCCCAGCACTTTGGGAGGTGGAGGTGAGAGATTTGCCTGAACCCATGGGTTTGACACTAACTGGGGCAACATGGTGAGAGCTTGTCTCTACAATAAATCAAAAAATTAGCTGGGCGTGGTGGCGCACACCTGTAGTTCCAGCTACTTGGAAGGTTGAGGTGGAAGGATAGCCTGAGCCCAGCAGGTCAAGGCTGTGGTGGCCATGAATGTGCCACTGCACTCTAGTCTGGGCAACAGAGTGAGACTCCAACTCAAAAAAACAAAACAACAATAACAAAAAAGTCTCAGTGGAACCTCCAAAACTGTTACGTCAGGTTCGACAGGGGTGTGTGTGCGATCCGGTGCCGCATGAAAGATACAAAGAATTGCACAGAAATTAGATTAGAAAAATAAAGTTAGGCCGGTGCTGTGGCTCACGCCTGTAATCCCAGCACTTTGGGAGGCCAAGGTGAGAGGATTGCATGATCCCATGGGTTCGAGACCAGCCGGGTAAGTTGGTGAGACCTCGTCTTTACAATAAATCAAAAAATTAGCCAGGCATGGTGGCATATGCCTGTAGGTCCAGCTACTTGAAAGGCTGAAGCAGAAGGACCACCTGAGCCCAGCAGGTCGAGGTCGTGGTGGCTGTGAGCGTGCAACAGCACTCTATCCTGAGCGATGGAGTAAGATTCCAACTCAAAAAAAAAAAAAAAAAGAAGAAGAAAAGAAAATTTGCTCTTTTATGTAAACTTTTTACTGTATAAGACTTCGCAGACTTTAAAAAATTGTTTCACAACTTCCTGGTCTGCAGAATCAGCCTCACCTCCAAGTTTAGCAATTTTTTCTTGCCTTATTGCCTTGTGAAATGTGTGGGCCAGCCAGCACTAGCCAAAAAGAGCTTAACACTTTTCCATAAATTTCTTTGGCTTTCAGCCTCACAACAATACTGTTCACTATGCTTTTTCTCTCTTTTTTTCTTTTTTTGTTTTTTTGAGTCGGAGTCTCACTCTGTCGCCCAAACTGGAGTGCAATGGCATACTCATGGCTAACGCAGCCTCGATCTGCTAGGCTCAGGCAATACTTCCTCCTCAGCCTTCTGAGTAACAGGGACTTCAGGTGTGTGCCATCATACCTGGCTAATTTTTTGATTTATTGTAGAGATATGGTTTTGCCAGGTCACCCAGGTTGGTCTTAAACTCCTGAGGATCAGGCAATCCTCTCTCCCTCATCTCCCAAACAGCCATCGCACCTGGTTTCTTCTTTTCTTTAAATCTGTCATTGTCTCATGAACACACCAACTTAGCCACTCACTCTTGTTACCGATAGGTTTATCATCCACTGTAGATGTCATTTCAGTGCTTTCCAGAGCAGCCTCACACCCAGATTGGGAAATTTCCTCTTCCCTTTTAGATGTTCAGGTCTGTTGACTCACTAACATCGAACTGCAAGTCATGTCCGAACAAAGCTTATCTAGCATACATTTTTCTCTAAGGCATATCACAGCCTTCTTATGCTATGGACAGCACTTCAGCACCATGCTTGTGAAATGTGTGGGTCAGCCAGCACTAGTCAAAAAGAGCTTAACAATTTTCCATAAATTTCTTTGGCTTTCAGCCTCACATCAATGCTGTTTACTATGCTTTTTTTCTTTTTTCTTTTTTCTCTTTTTTAAATTGGAGTCTCACTCTGTCATTCAGACTGGAGGGCAGTGGCACATTCCCGACCACCGCAGCCTCGACCTGTTGGGCTCAGGCGATCCTTCTCCCTCAACCTTCCAAGTAGCTGGAACTACAGGCATGTACCACCATGTCCGGCTAATTTTTTGATTTATTGTAGAGAAGAGGTCTTGCCATGTTGTCCAGGGTGATCTCGAACCCATAGGCACAGGCAATCCTCTCACCTCAGCCTCCCAAAGTGCTGGGATTATAGGCGTGAGCCACTGTGCCTGGTGCTTTTTTTCTTTTAAACAGCAAAATCGCCGGGCTCGGTGGCTCAGCCTGTAATCCCGCGCCTTTGGGAGGCTGAGGTGAGTGGATTGCCTGAGCCCACGGGTTCGAGACCCACCTGGGCAACTTGGTGAGACCCCCATATCTACAATAAATAAAAAAATTAGCCGGGCGTGGTAGCACGCGCCTGTAGTTCCAGCTACTCGGAAGGCTGAGGGGGAAGGATCACCGGAGCCCAGCAGGCGAGGCTGCGGTGGCCGGGAGCGGCCACTGCACTCCAGTCTGAGCAACAGAGTGAGACTGCAACTCAATAAATAAATAAACAAATAAACGGTAAAATCACCAACAAAACAGCACATAAAGGTAAAACAAATGGCTCTAAGTAGAATGTGAAAAGGATACTTGTTTACAGTCTGAGAGCTAAAACAAGAGGGTAGATGCTAGAAATGGGCACATTGGACAATTCAAATTCTGGCCTCTTCATGTTCCTGAATGACCATGAGAGTACTGAAAAGTATTGATTTGGAGGTTACAAATACATCTTAGTGAGTAGGCGAACTTGCAAACCCAGGATCTGTGAATAATGGATCATCAATGGGGACTGAGGGCATCTGTATTTTTAGCAAGTCCCTAGGGTATTGTAATGCTCAGCCAAATCGAGGAATCACTGGATTGCATAACTGGTGAATGTGAGGTAGTGATTCTGTTTGATGTTTGTGACAGTGCAAGAATCACAACATTTTCTGAAGAGCCCCAGCCGTAAGCCTTTCAGGTTTACTGTTTTGCTCCAACTAAAAGAAAAAAAAAAAGTTTAAAGCTATGCCTCTGCCTTGTGCTGCACCTGTGGCTGTTACTGTTTGTTGAGATTCACTGGAGAAATTAATTTTATTCTTTCTTCCTTTTTTTTTTTTTTTTTGAGTTAGAGTCTCACTGTGTTGCCCAGGCTGGAGTGCAGGCGATCCTTCCGCCTCAGTCTTCCAAGAAACTGGAACTACAGGCATATACTACTATGCCTGGCTTATTTATTTATTTATTTTTTGAGTAGGAGTCTCACTCTGTCATTCAGGCTGGAGGGCAGTGGCATGCTCATGGCCACTGCAGCCTCGACCTGCTGGGCTCAAGAGATCCTTCTGCCTCAGCCTTCCAAGTCGCTGGAACCACAGACACATGCCACCACACCTGGCTAATTTTTTGATTTATTGTAGAGATGGGGGTCTCACCAAGTTGCCCAGGCTGGTCTAAAACCCTTGGGCTCAGGCAATCCTCTCACCTCGGCCTCCCAAAGTACTGGGATTATAGGCTTGAGCCACTGAGCCAGGCCTATTTTTATTCTTTCAACCACAGATATGCAGAGGGATTACAAAAGATTCTTCTATGAAATAGAGTTTACAAAAATAAGGTTACCACTGCTGAATTGGTAGGAAGACAGGAAGGAAAGCACAACCAAAATTTAGTCTTTCATATTTGGAAAAAACACATGAGTCAAAGCGATGAATATTATCATATGATAAACATTTCTAGCCGGGCTCGGTGGCTCAGCCCGTAATCCCGCGCCTTGGGAGGCAGAGGCGAGTGGATTGCGGGTTTGACACCTGCCTGGGCAACTTGGTGAGACCTCATCTCTACAATAAATCAAAAAAGTAGCTCGGCGTGGTAGCACGCGCCTGTAGTTCCAGCGACTTGGAATGTTGAGGCGGAAGGATTGCCGGAGCCCAGCAGGTCGAGGCTGCGGTGACCAGGTGTGGCCACTGCACTCCAGTCTGGGCGCCAGAGTGAGACTCCAACTGAAAAAAAAAAACAAAAAAACAAAAAAACCCAACAACAACAAAAAAACATTTCTTTCCATATTTGATACACAGGAGAAATAGTATCTTTTCTTTGCTCTATGAATGGGGAAAAAAGATCACAATCCCTTGAATATGGCATCTGCCTCTATTTCCTTTTAGCACTGCCATAATTATAATTTTAACTATTCATTTTGAATTACAATGTACTATTTTGTCTCTCTTGCAGAATTTAAGCATCAGGGATTGTGTTTGTCTTATTCACCACTGTGTATTTGATGCCTGGCCCAGGGGCTGGTGCATTGTGGATGATCCAAAAACTGTGCTTTAACATATGTTTTTGGATGAAAAGGAGAAGAGGAAAGTAAATGGATATCTGTTGAGCACTTAGTATATGCTAAGTACATTGTTGTCTCATTATTTCCCCTCATAAACGTATATGGTAGATATTTTAAATCCCATTCTATAGATTAGAAAATAAAGGTTCAGAGAGTTTTGCGACTAGTTCCTGTCATTCCATCATACAATATTATTAGTTGTCTTCGTCCCTCTTTTTTTTTTGAGTTAGAGTCTCACTCCGTCGCCCAGGCGGGAGTGCAGTGGCACGCTCATGGCCAATGCTGCCTCCATCTGCTGGGCTCAGGCGATCCTTCCGTCTCAGTCTTCCAAGTAACTGGAACCACAGGTGTGCGCCACCATGCCCGGCTAATTTTTTGATTTATTGTAGAGATGAGGTCTCACCAAGGTGCCCAGCCATGTCCCAAACTCCTGGGCTCAAGCAATCCTCTGGCCTCTGCCTCCCAAAGTAGTGGGATTACAGGTGTGAACCACTTGCGCCTGGCATCCAACTTGTATTTTCTTCTGCAATTGTTCCTATCTTTCCATATGAATTCTAAATTCTCTGAGAGTAGTGCCCACGTTTTATTTTGCCATTAATCTGTATTTGCTGTTTTCTTTGAGGGTAATAGAAACTCCAGTTGAATGAATTCAAATAGTAAATAGTGAAATTCTGGCTTCTTTTTTTTTTTTTCTTTTGAGTTGGAGTCTCACTCAGTTGCCCAGACTGGAGTGCAGTGGCCGCTCCTGGCCATGGCAGCCTCGACCTGCTGGACTCTGGCGATCCTTCCTCTCAGCCTTTCAAGTAGCTGGAACTATAGGTGTGCTCTACCACGCCCAGCTAGTTTTTTTATTTATTGTAGCGATGAGGTCTCGCCAAGTTGCCCAGGCGGGTCTCGAACCCACAGGCTCAGGCAATCCACTCACCTCAGCCTCCCAAAGGCACGGGATTACAGGCTGAGCCACCGAGCCTGACAAATTCTGGCTTCTGTAACCAAATCACAAGAAGGGTGGAGCAGGCTTTATGCATGAATGAACCCTGGAGTGACTTATGGACTGAACTCAACAACTCAAAGGGTTTTTCCAGAAAGCTTATACCCTCAGGTTTTTCTACTTTACTGGGAACATGGCTCCTGGCCACTTCCAAGTCACAACTGCATGGCTCCTGACAAGTGAAAAAAGAGAGACCCTTCCTCAGCTTCTGCAGAAACATTCTTAAGAAGGATCCAGATGGGGCTGTGCGTCCCCTCCTGTGTTAGGAGGGGGTGGGTTGTTAACAGAAAGGATTCTGGGAAGATAAAGGACAGCAACCATCCCATCCTCCAGGGCTGCTTTTCAGATCTCAGCGGTGGGTAAATAGTAGTCACTCTGCAAACACCTAGAGAATTTAGGAATGCAAGCTCGTCTCTCACTGGTTGCAAATAAACACTCACAGCACACCAGCATCACACTCCTTAAAGTCAGAACTCAATACAGACACCATGGAAAGAGGCCCAGCACCCATATTTTTCAGCTGAGAACTGTTTACTCCCAACCCTTTTACTCACACTTCCTGTCTTCATGATTGCCAGAGAGCATAGCCCTTTCTCCCCCAGAAAATATGTAGCAGAGAGTTAACAGATGCTGGACACAGCTAGAGGAGGGAGGGAGGAAGGAGGGGAGCACTGACAACACACTGGGTTGGGGCGAGAGAGAGCCAGCTAGAAGCCCAAACTTCACCTGCATGCAACCTACTTATGTAGCAAATCCTCACTTGCACCTCACAACTCAAAAAAACAAAAATACAATAAAATAGGATGTAGCAGAGAGAAAATCCCTTACACATGTCAAATTTCTGCCTTTGCCTTCTGCTTTTGGGTTGAGAATTCTCACTTTTGAGCCCCTTAGTGCTCCCCCACACCTGCTCAGTTTCAAGGATGGAAAAGACAGAAGGCAGTGATCAGCTTGGAACTTGTATGCCCCAGGGACATGGGCTGGCCATGACGGAAGTACCATAGGACACTGACTATCCTTCCAAATGCAAGAGAGGTAAGGAAGGGAGGAAGCCACCCCACTTCCTTTCCTTGTTTCCACAAACTAGTAAATAAAGCAGTCAATAGCGACATCTTAGAAGCACACAGCTCGGTGGGTCAGTCTGTAATCCCAGCACTTTAGGAGGCCGAGGTGAGTGAATTGCCTGAGCCTGCGAGTTTGAGACCCACCCGGGCAACTTGGTGAGACCTTGTCTCTACAATAAAATAAAAAATTAGCCTGGTGTGGTAGTGTGCGCCTGTAGTTCCAGCTACTTGGAAGGCTGAGGCAGAGCCCAGCAGGTGGCGGCTGCAATGACCAGGAGCGTGCGACTGCACTCCAGTCTGGGCAGCAGAGTGAGATTACAACTCAAAAACAAAACAAAACAAAAACAAAAACAAGGCCAGGCTCAGTGGCTCAGCCTGTAATCCCAGCGCTTTGGGAAGCTGAGGTGAGTGGATTGCCTGAGCCCGTGGGTTCAAGATCCGCCTGGGCAACTTGGAGAGCCCTCATCTCTACAATAAATCAAAAATTAGCTGGGCCTGGTGGCATGTGCCTGTAGTTTCAGTTACTTGGAAGGCTAAAGCGGAAGGATGGCCGGAGCCTGGCAGGTCGAGGCTGCGGTGGCCGGGAGCAGCCACTGCACTCCAGTCTGGGTGACAGAGTAAGACTCCAACTCAAAAAAAACAAAAAACAAAACAAAAACAAAAAGAAACACACATTTCCCAGTCCAGTGTCCACATGGTCACTATCAGCCCAGGTAAGGATGCAAGAATTCTCAGCAAAACATTGCTTATAACAATCCTAAAATAGTCTGGGCGCAGTAGCTCAAGCCTATAATCCCAGCACTTTGGGTGGCCGAGGTGAGAGGATTGCCTGAGCCTGCCGGTTCGAGACCAGCCTGGGCAACATGATGAAACCTCATCTCTACAATAAATCAAAAAATTAACTGGGCGTGGTAGTGTGCACCTGTAGTTCCAGCAACTTGGAAGGTTGAGGTGGAAGGATCACCTGAGCCCAGCAGGTCGAGGTGGCCAGGAGCGTGCCACTGCACTCCAGCCTGGGCAAAGGGTGAGACTCCAACTCAAAAAAACCCCAAAACAAAAAAAGTAACAACAACAACAACAAACAGTCCTAAGATAATCTTGAGAGCAGGTGCTTGGAGTTGTTAAAGGAAATTTTTCGTTTCTTTCTATACTTTATGCAAGGGTCATATATATGTTTTATCATTGGAAAAGTGATTATTGTTTATTTTAAATAGGTGTGTTAATCTCAAAGTGTTGATTTCTCCTTCACTGAAATAAATGCCTGTGCCATTTAAGAAAGAGGGAACTTCTGGTTGATAGGAAGATTATCTTTGACAGACAAAATGACTTGGGCAAAAGGCTTTTCATTTTTTTCCATGTCTCTATGAAAAGCAAGCCAAAGATTGAGAAGAATATGAAGATGTGAGCCTCATCCTCCTTTTCTTTTGTTATTTTTCCTGCTGCTGCTGTAGCAAGTTGCCACAAACTTAGGGCTTAAAACAACAACAATTTATTCTCCTGTTCTGGCAGTGTCTGGAGGGCTGGTTCCTTCGGGCGTCTCTAGGAAGAGTGTGTTTCCTTGCCTTTTCTACCTTCTAGACTGCATTCCTCACATTCTTTGGCTCATGTCTCATTTCTCCATTTTCAAAGCTGGCCAAGTAACATCTTCAGTTTCTCCCTGCTTCTGTCATCACAAGATCTTTCCTCTAACTTGTCTGGCTCACCCTGCTCCTTATTTTATTTTATTTTTATAGAGACAGGGTGTCACTATGTTACCCAGGCTGGTCTTGAACTCCTGGACTTAAGTGATCCTCCTGCCTCAGCCTCCCAAGTGGCGTTGGTTACAGGCGTGAGCCACTGCTCCCAGCCTTCTGCTCCTTCTTTGTTTTTTTTTTTTTTTTGAGTTGGAGTCTCACTCTGTGGCCCAGACTGGAGTGCAGTGGCCGCTTCCGGCCACCGCAGCCTCGACCTGCTGGGCTCCGGCGATCCTTCCGCCTCAGCCTTCCAAGTAGCAGGAATTACAGGCGCGCGGTCCCACGTCCGGCTAATTTTTGATATATTATAGAGATGAGGTCTCGCCAAGTTGCCCAGGGAGGTCTCGAACCCGCGGGCTCAGGCAATCCACTCTGCTCCTTCTTAAAAGGGCCTTGTAAGTGCATCAGGTGGCCCCAGGATTGCCTAGATCATCTGTCCCTGGTTAGGTCCTAAACTCAACTATATTTGTAAGTCTGTTTTACTACAAAAGGTAGCGTCCACAAATTCTGGGGATTAGGATGAGGACATCTTTGGGTGCCATTATCTATTTTTCTATTCTTTTTTTTTTTTTTTCTGAGTTGGAGTCTCACTCTGTCGCCCGGACTAGAGTGCAGTGGCCACTCCCGGCCACCGCAGCCTTGACCTGCTGGGCTCCGGCGATCCTTCCGCCTCAGCCTTCCGAGTAGCCAGAATTACAGGTGCATGCTACCATGTCTGGTTAACTTTTGATTTATTATAGAGATACGGTTTTGCCAAATTGCCTGGGCTGATCTCTAACCCACGGGTTCAGGCAATCCATTCGCCTTGGCCTCCCCAAGTGTTAGGACTACAGGCTGAGCCACCAAGCCCGGCCCATTATCTACTATTCATCCAACCACACCCTTTGACTAAATTAGCAATATAAATTAAGAGGTACAGCCGGGCTCGGTGGCTCAGCCTATAATCCCGCGCCTTGGGAGGCTGAGGTGAGTGGTTTGCCTGAGCCTGAGGGTTCGAGACCCACCTGGGCAACTTGGTGAGACCTCATCTCTACAATAAATCAAAATGAGCCGGGCGTGGTAGCGCGCGCTTGTAGTTCCAGCTACTTGGAAGGCTGAGGCAGAAGGATCACCGGAGCCCAGCAGGTTGAGGCTGCGGTGGCTGGGAGTCCGGCCACTGTACTCCAGTCTGGGTGATAGAGTAAGACTCCAACTCAAAAATAAATAAATTAATTAATTAATTAAGAGATACATTATAAACCAGGGACATCTACTGTGGTTTAGTGAAAAATTACTGAAAACATGTGGTCTTTTTTGTTTAGCTCCAAGACTGATCTCTTAATGTCTTGTTGCCTGAAAAAATACAAAAACATGTTTTAAAAACTTTTTTTAGGTACACCATACATATAACAAAGTATACATGCTCTCAATACAGTTGGATTCATTTATACACACACACACACACACACACACACACACACACACATTTGTGAAACCATATCCCCAGGCCCCTAGATAGATCTTCCTTCCTTCCTTTCTTCCTTTTCCAGGGTCTCACTCTGTTGCCCAGGTCACCATCACTGTTCACTGAAGCCTCAACCTCCTAGGCTCAGTTGATCCTTCCACTTCAAACTCTCAAATAGCTGGAATTACAGGCATGTGCCACTATGCCCAGCTAATTTTTTTTCTTTTTCCAGAGACGAGGGCTCTCTCTGTTGCCCAGGCTGGTCTCAAACTCCTAAGATCAAGCGATCCACCTACCTCTGCCTCCCAAAGTGCTGGAATTATAGGTGTGAGCCACCACACCCAGCCAGGACAAGAAACCACTAAAGTCTCCCTTTTATCCCACCCGGCAACAATCTCTCGCCCGATAGACTCCATGTTGACAGCTATCACCACATTTGTTTTTGCCTGTTCTTAAACATATAAACAGTATGAAATGTTTTGTGTTTAGCTTCTTTGGCTCAACCTAATGTCTGTGAGATCTATCCATCCGTGTTGTTGTGGGCGACAGTAGCTAATTTTTGTCATTGCTATGTTGAATTCCATTGCATAGATATCCAACCATTGACTCACTCTTCCACTGACGGGCATTTAGCTGGTTTCCATTTTGTAGCCATTATGAATAAATCTGCTAGAAACATATTATAGACACTAAAACAGGCTTTAAAGAGGAGGCCAGAAAAATAAACCGTGTTCTTGGGCATGTGGAAGATCTTAAAATGTGAATCATCCTTTATTACTTTTTTTTTTGAGTTGGAGTCTCACTCCTTCGCCCAGGCTGGAGTGCAGCTGCATGCACCCTCATGGCCACCCCAGCATCGACCTTCTGGGCTCCAGCGATCCTTCTGCCTTAGCCTTCCGAGTAGCCGGAACTATAGACGCGTGCTGCTACCCCTGGCTATTTTTTCTTTTATTGTAGAGACGAGGTCTTGCCAGTTGCCCGGGCTGGTCTCGAACCCGCGGCTCAGGCAATCCACTTGTCTCAGCCTCCCGAAGTGCTGGGATTTACAGGCTGAGCCACCGAACCCGGCCCATCCTTTACTATTTGGATCAAATATGCCCCTCTGAACCAAGAAGTCTTCCTCCATCCCAATGAGTATCGGTGATTTGGGCTTCTGCCTTCCCACATCCCCTAGCTTATCACCTGGAAAAGATAATGACAACAATGTATAGGGTTTTCTTCCAGAAAAATTGTTTGTATTGTTGGGGCTCAGAAATTGATATCCCAGTAACCCCAATACAGTGTTTTGTACATGCTGAACTGGAAAAGGAGCCTCAAGTCTCTGATAGCACCTCCCATACCATCTCTTCCAAAGCATAGATTCTCTGAAGTTTCCTATCTGTCTAAGTCCAGACCTGCCAGAGAAGAAAGCACTTACCTCCAGTTTCTTCCCTGAGTTTTTATTAACTGAACCCCTGTCGCAGGAAAGAAAAGTCTGTCCACAAACCTGGACAGATGTTTGTAACAAACCATCGTCCATTCAGCAATAGACTTTGTCCCAGGCTGCTGTATGGTCTTCAAGCCCATCGGATTCTCCCTAGTGATTATTATTGACCCTCAACAGAATTCCTCCTTCCCCCCTCCCACAGCCTGTTTTTCCAGGATCCAAGCCCCCCTTTCTTTCTGTACCCTGAAGATCGTATATAGGGTCCTGAACCCAATTGGGGGCTTGGGTCTTTATTCTGAATGTTCTTGAATCATGTAAAAACTATGATCAACTAGATTTTTTGTGTCTTTACTCCAATTAATATGCCTTGTGTGAGTTGATTTTTCTTTCTTCTTCTTTTTGTTTTTTTTTTGTTGTTGTTGGAATCTCACTTTGTCACCCAGGCTGGAGTGCAGTGGCACACTCACGGTCACTGCAGCCTCAACCTGCTGGGCTCAGGCGATCCTTCTGCCTCACCTTCCAAGTAACTAGAACAACAGGCAGGCACCACCACACCTGGTTATTTTTTGATTTATTGTAGAAATGAGGTTTCGCCAAGTTGCCCAGGCTGGTCTTGAACCTAAGGGCTCAGGCAGTTGTCTCACCTCTCGGCCTCCCCAAGTGCTGGGATTATAGGCGTGAGCCACCACGCCTGGCCGTTAGCGTTTTGTTTTTGTTTTTGTTTTTTTGAGTTGGAGTTTCACTCTGTCACCCAGGCTGGAGGCTGGAGGGCAGTGGCATGCTCCCGGCCACCGCAACCTCTACCTGCTGGGCTCAGGCGATCCTTCTGCCTCAACATTTCAAGTAGCTAGAACTACAGGCACATGCCACCATGCCCAGCTAATTCTTTGATTTATTGTAGAGATGAGATCTCGCCAAATTGGTTGGTCTCAAACCCCTGGGCTCAGGCAATCCTCTCACCTTAGCCTCCCAAAGTGCTGGGATTATAGGCATGAGCCACTGCACCTGGCCAAGTTGATTTTTCAACAGAACTTTAAAGGGCTGAGAGGAGCTTTTCCCTTTTCTCCTACAGTATCTCATTCCATGTTAACATATACATGCTTATATTTAATTATGCAAAAGGAATTGCATTCTACAAACTGATCTGCACCTTCTTTTTTTCACTTATTAATAAACTTATATATTGGTATAATGCATCATTGATTTAGGCTCTACAGAGCCTAGATGAATTGTAATTTGTTTCTGCAGTGAAAGGACATTTAGATGATTCCAGTCTTTTCCTAAAATAGGCAGTGCTTTGGTGAATATTTTTATGTATTTTGGTAAACATTTGAAGCATATTCCCAGGATTCCTAACAATAATACTGTAGGTTTAATAGTATCCATGAGATGGGTACAGTGGCTCATGCCTATGATCCCAGTGATTCCAGCACTTTGGAAGGCTGAGGTGAGAGGACTGCTTGAGCCTAAGAGTTCGAGACAAGCCTGGGCAACATAGTGACCTTGTCTCTACAAAAATAAAGATAAAAATAATTAACTAGGCATGGTAGTGCGTGCCTGCCTGCAGTCCCAGCTGCTCTGGAGACTGGGATGGAAGGATCTCCTGAGCCCAGGAGGTCGAGGCTGTGATGAGCTGTAATCGTGTCACTGCATTCCAGCCTGTAATAATAATAATAGTAGTACTCATCTTTTAAATGTTGATAGATATTGTCAAATTGTTGTCCAAAAAGCTGTATTAGTTTGTTGATGGCCATGGGAATGAGGAAAAAGTAGGAAGCAGAATTCAGGGGCACAGGCGGGCCCCTCTCAACTACCAAATTTTACCTCATGGAGAGTATTTATTTTGCAAGATTCCTGCAAACATGCATAAGTACAAACGTACATAAGTAGTTGCTATCACTGTAGAAAGTACATTTGAAAGTACAAATGAAACGTTAAAGAAAGAAAGAAGAGAATCATTTGTAGACGCCTTATCTGGTGATAACCATTGTTATCCAGTGATAACCATCATTATACATCTTTACAGATCTGTTTCTATACATTCATATATATATATATATATATATATATATACACACATACTTATAAATATTCTGTACACTCACATACACGTAAATGTTTCAGAACTGACTGAGTGCAGTGGTTCATGCCTATAATCCTGGAGCTTTAGGAGATTGAGGCAAGAGGATTTCTTGAGCCTAGACAACTTAGCAAGACCTTGTCTCTACAAAAATCAAAACATTAGCTAGGCCTGGTAGTATACGCCTGTGGTCCCAGCTGCTTGGGAGACTGAGGCGGAAGGATCACCTAGGCCCAGGAGGTCGAGGCTGTAGTGAGCCATGAGTGCCACTTCACTCCAGCCTGGATGACAGAGTGAGACCTTGAGTCAAAAAATAATAATAAAATAAATATATACATACATATTTAAAAACTAGGATCAATTAGCCGGACATGGTAGTACACACTTGTAGTTCTGGCTACTTGGAAGGCTGAGGCAGAAGGATCACTGGAACCCTGCAGGTCAACACTGGGGTGGCCGTGAGGGTGCTACTGCACTCCAGTCTGGGTGACAGAGTGAGACTCCGACTCAAAAATAATAATAAATAAATAAAACAAATAAAAACTAGGATCATGCTGTACATATTCTTTTGCAATCTGCTCTTATTTAACTCATTATATTGTGGACCTCCTTTCATGTATAAATATTTATCGGCCATTGTTTTGTTAAACTCTGCTGTCTCCACGTGGCTCTTTGAGCTATAGCTTCCATGTTTTCTTAGCTTTGGCCCCCTCTCCTACCTTGGGGAGGTGAATCTCTCTCCCTCTCTCTCTCTAATGTACTTTCTGAATAAACTTTGCTAGCCACTCTAAAATTCATTTTAGAAACTCAAAGAATCCATGAGTTTTGCTCTGCACCTCCTACCTGGCATCAATATCTGTCTCTCTAAAAAAATGTATAAAGCCAAGCTGTAATTCAACCACCTTGGGCATATGTTCTCAGTGAAAGGAGGTACCTACAGAAACCTAGAAGAAACTTAGCTTATTCTTAGTCTAGTCTTTTTGCCTCATCACAGCCATGAGAAAGAGTTTAGACATTCTACTGCAGGCCAAGTGGCAGCCTATCCCACCCCTTTCAGCAAATCTCCATCAGATGCAAGACCAGGACAACCCAACCTTTCAAGTCAGGATTTAGTATAATAATCTATAGTAAACTTTCAGGTTCCTTGTCAAGGCAGAAGGTCAAAGCCATAGAAATGATAATAAGATTACCTTTGGTCAAGGAGTTTGGGGATTACAAATGTCTAACAAGTCTCTTGCAGAAAAAACTCCTCTGGGACCAAACCCTCGTTAACCTAATCAGCCCTTTGTGACCTACGTGGCACAGACAGACCCCACCATGGCAGCAAAAAAAAAAAAAAAAAAAGAAGAAGAAAAGAAAAAAGAAAATAAAACATTTGTCTACTCCAGTGGTTTCAAACTCAAGCATGCATCAGCATCACCTGAAAAGCCTGATAAAACATAGGTTGCTGGTCTCTACCCACTGACTCTGTACTCTGGTAGTTCTAAGGTAGAACCCAAGAATTTGCATTTTTTTTTTTTGAGTTGGAGACTCATTCTGTCGCCCAGGCTGGGGTGCAGTGGTATACTCACCGCCACCCCAGTGTCGACCTGCTGGGCTCAGGCTATCCTTCCGCCTCAGCCTTCCAAGTAGCTGGAACTGCAGGCACGTGCAGCCACGCCCAGCTAATTTTTTGATTTATTGTAGCTGTGAGTTCTCCCAAGTTGCCCAGGCTGTTCTCGAACCCGTGGGCTCAGGCAATCCCCTCACCTTGGCCTCCCAAAGTGCTGGGATTACAGGCTTGAGCCACCGCGCCTGGTCAAGACTTTGCATTGTGAACAAGATGTGTTGATGCTGTGAATTCAGGGAGCATGCCTGGAGAACATCACTTTCATGATTGTTGGGTATTTCGACATATGGATGAACGGACTTACTTAACGATTCCCTTCTACTGGGATATTTAGATTGTTTTAAGTACAAATCATACTGGGATAAACATCCTTATAGCCAAACTTGTATCTTGTCTTTATGAAACACCAATTTCCTTACACTAAGACCCAAGGAAGTTTAAAACGTCTGAAAGATTTCTTACTAGCAGGAAATGATAGGAGAAAGAAGAGATTAAAAGGCTCCTATGAGTTCACCACGAAAGGTCAAGTGGATTGTGATTGCAGAATTAATGGAATTGTAGATAGGCATAAAAGTCTGCCTATAGATGTCTTTGGGTATGGGTCAGGTACAGTGGTTCACACCTGTAATCCTAGCACTTTGGGAGGCTGGTCAGGATGATCTCTTGAGGCCAGGAGTTCAACACCAGCCTGGGCAATATATCAAGACCCCATCTCTACAAAAAAAAAAAATTTTAATAAAAAATATGTCTTTGTCTAATTTCATTGAATTTATGACAGCCCTGCCTCAGTGAAAATTACTTAGCTGGGCTCTGTGGCTCAGCCTGTAATCCCGCGCCTTTGGGAGGCTGAGGTGAGTGGATTGCCTGAGCCCGCGGGTTCGAGACCCGCCTGGGCAGCGAGACCTCATCTCTACAATAAATCAAAAAAATCAGCCGGGCGTGGTAGCGTATGCCTGTAATTCCGGCTACTCGGAAGGCTGAGGCGGAAGGATCACTGGAGCCCAGCAGGTCGAGGCTCCCGGCCACTGCACTCCAGTCTGGGCTACAGAGTGAGACTCCAACTCAAAAAAAAAAAAAAAAAAAGAAAGGTAGGAGGAAAATTGCTTGATGATGGAGAATGCCTCATCTACTACTTAATATTAAATGTGGCCTCAATGAGTTAATTAAAAATTTAAAACCAGAAAAATAAACTGGTACCTGGAGAGTATCACGTCCCTTCTGAAGCTCTCAAGCAGACAGAATCACAACTGCTTTTTTTTTTGAGTCAGAGTCTCACTCTGTCACCCAGGTTGGAGTGCAGTCATGCTCATGGCCACCGTAACCTCAACCTGCTGGGCTCAGGCAGTCCTTCCACCTCAGCCTTCCAAAGAACTGGGACTACAGGTGTGCGCCACCACGCCTGGCTAATTTTTTTTTTTTTTGAGTCGGAATCTCATTCTGTCACCCAGACTGGAGTGCAGTGGCCGCTCCCAGCCACCGCAGCCTCGACCTGCTGGGCTCCGGCGATCCTGCCCCCTCAGCCTTCCAAGTAGCTGGAACTACAGGCGCACACTACCGCACCCGGCTAATTTTTTGATGTATTGTAGAGGTGAGGTCTCGTTAAGTTGCCCAGGCAGGTCTCGAACCCGTGGGCTCAGGCAATTCCCTCACCTTGGCCTCCCAAAGCGCGGGATTACAGGCTGAGCCACCAAATCCGGCCCCTGGCTAAACTTAAAAAAAAAAATTTATTGCAAAGATGATGTCTCGCCAAGTTGCCCAGGCTGGTCTCGAACTCCTGGGATTACAGGCGTGAGCTGCCACCCCCACACAATTACTTTTCTTGATCTCTCTTAGCACAGCTGGAATTTTCAAAAACATTTTGCCAAACATACCAAGAGATAACAAAAGATAAGTAAGTCCAGAAAATATGAGAAACATAAATTTCTGAAGGAGGTTTCAGATTCAAGCACACTACCTGTTCCCTTTTTCATTTCATATTTGGCTTGAGCTGTTTCTGTGTTTGGCTACTCGTGTCAGACGTGATAGATGAACTCATTCCTTGTGCATGACTCCAATGTTTAGACCATGTGAGCCTACACAGATTCTGTATTTTTTTTTTTTTTTTTTGAGTTGGAGTCTCACTCTGTCGCCCAGACTGGAGTGCAGTGGCCGCTTCCAGCCACCGCAGCCTCGACCTGCTGGGCTCCGGCGATCCTTCCACCTCAGCCTTCCAAGTAGCCGGAATTACAGGCATGCGCTACCACGCCCGGCTGATTTTTTGATTTATTGTAGAGATGAGGTCTCGCTGCCCAGGCGGGTCTCGAACCCGCGGGCTCAGGCAATCACTCACCTCAGCCTCCCAAAGGCGCGGGATTACAGAGATTCTGTATTTTTATATATGCAGTCACTTTGTGACAGACGTAATTTCTTGTCTGGTTTTTTTTTTTTTTTTTTGAGTTGGAGTCTCACTCTGTTGCCCAGACTGGAATGCAGTGGCACGCTCATGGCTGTCACAGCCTCTATCTGCTGGGCTCAGGTGATCCTTCTGCCTCAGCCTTCCAAGTAGCTGGAATTACAGGCACCACTACCACACCCAGCTAATTTTTTTATTAGAGATGAGGTTTTGCCAAGTTGTCTGGGCTGGTCTCAAACCTGCAGGCTCAGGCAAATTCTCTTGCCACAGTCTCCCAGAGTGCTGGGATTACTGGCTGAGCCACCGAGCCCAGCCGAAAACTCATTTCTAAAGATCATCTGCTAAATAATAACTAAGTGTCTTAACAAGGTTACTAGCTTGTCCAACCAAATCTCTTCCCTGACATACAGTACACTGAATAACAAAGTGTTGGTTTGATGGAGCCATCTCATGAATGTAACCCTTTCCTGTGTAAATACTGACTTATCATTCCTTGATTCTGTGTTACAAATTACCTCTAAGGTTTTGGGTTAACCTAAATATCACAATGTATATGCTGCAATGTTTTAAAATAAGTTACAGTCACCACAACATGGTGACATTTGCATGGGTCCCAATGCTCTGAGGGCCAAGTGAGATCTGCATCTGGATTCCACTTAGAATCCCTGGGTACCACACAAGTGCCCAGGGGACATCTGGAGCCAAAGGCTCCAGAGGACCGAGAGAGCAAGACCCAGAAGCAACATGACTCCTCCCGAGCACGGTGACTCAAGCCTGTAATTCCAGCACTTTGGGAGGCCGAGGCGAAAGGATTACCTGAGCCCAAGGGTTCAAGACCAGCCTGGGCAACTTGATGAGACTTCGTCCCTACAATAAATCAAAAAATTAGCGGGGCGTAGTAGTGCGCACCTGTAGTTCTGGCTACTTGGAAGGCTGAGGTGGAAGGATCGCCGGAGCCCAGCAGGTCAACGTTGGGGTGGCCATAGGACTGCCACTGCACTCCAGCCTGAGAGACTGAGTGAGACTCTGACTCAAAAAAAAAAAAAAGATGACATCCTTCATGCTCAGCTATTGGCAGGAATTTGGAACCAACTGAGGAGGAAGATAAAGCAAAACCCTGGAAGAAGGGATAAAAGATACTTTTAGTGGGATAGCCATTTAACCCAGAAGAATTTTTTTAAAAATCAGGCGAGGTGTCGTGGCTCACACCTGTAATACCAGCACTTTGGGAGGCTGAGGTCAGAGGATGGTTTAAGCATCCTCTTAAGTTCAAGACTAGTTTGGGCAACATAGCGAGACCTCATCTCTACACACACACACACACACACACACACACACACACACACACACACACACACTCAAATTAGCCGGGTGTGTGGTGTGTGCCTATTGTCCCAGCTACTCAGGAGGTTGAGGCTGTAGGATCATCTGAGCCCAGCAGATTAAGGCTGCAGTCACTGTGATGGTGCCACTGCACTCCAGCCTGGGTGATAAAGTGACACTCTTACTCAAAAAAAAATCTATCTTTTTGGACTTGGATTATTAATATAATTTAAAAGTCATTAACAGAATAAAATGTCTCTTTCACACAGAAATGGAAACCATGATCTTCTCCAGTAAAACTGAGTTATTTCAAAATAAATTTCTGTTTTTGTACCCATGAATTTTGTGAACTGATATGACTGAAATTATGTCTCAGCCCAGAATCGGGGACCAGAATTAACCGGAGTTAATATTTACATGAGGGATACATGAAATACTTTGGGAGGCTCTAGGTATAAGCAAAGCCATTGTAGGACTTCAGCGAAAACATGCCACCCAGATTTGTCACTGAGAAACCTCCCCATTCCCGGGTGTTCACAATCCAGCTTTAACACTAGGTTGGGATAGAAGGTTCTAGATTGCTGTTTGGGTTCTTGGAGGGGTTGAAATGTTGGAAACAGCCCCTGGATAGAAAAGGCAAAGTAGATACCAGTTAAAGTAATACTGGTGAGGCATCTCCTGACGTGGCTTCCTGCCAATGGAAAAGGAGCAGCATGGGAGAATCTGATTGTCCTTGTGACTGAGCACTTAGAAGTGGAAGCATTGAAAGGTGGGCTTGGAGTCCCACGGCTCCGTAGAGGAGCCCAGTCAGCCAGTGAAATGTAGGCATTATCAATGTCCATGTCACTGAAGGCATTATATTAATCATAGGGTTATATTTTCTTAGGCCTTTGAGCCAACATATTCAGTAACTGCCAAGGCAGTCTGAGGACTTTTGTGGGCCCTAAGCACGTTGCCTTCAAGTCCATGAAGCATTGATTTTGCAACTGCATTAGTATAAATATGAAGCATTGCATTTTGCAACTGCATTAGTATAAAGATGACTCGAATCCAGGCTGGATTCTTTATAATGTCTTCATTTTTTTCTCCTTACTTTAAAAGAAATAAAAATAATTCATCTTTTGTGTGCCTCTGAAAGTCGTGGTAGGTCCCAGGCACTTTGCCCGCTGTGACTAACGGATTCGTTGTCCTTGGTAACTGCTTTCTTCTGCTTTTTCCAGCAGCTTCTTTCCTCTTTCTCGCTTATGGTCTCTCCTGACTACTTTGTTCATTTCTATCCAAATCAGGCTTTTCAATGAGATTGAAAAATTGCCTCTAAGCTGGCCATGTTTAATCATTTACCAGATATTTCGATTTTAAAAAGTAAGTCATCAAATTATTGTTTTCTCAAATGGATTTGCTATTTTGGAAGAAAAAATGCCAATTACACTAAAAAACAAACAAACAAACAAACAACAACAAAAAAACAGCAGGGAGCTATAGGCTTCTGTGGATACAGGTACATGAACACTAAAAACCTTCCACTGTTTTTCCTAAATCCAAGGTTATTTGTCTGGGTTCCAGAATTAGGGAGTGCAGTTCTGGGGACTCTAATATTCAGAAAACACTAGTCAACATAGTTAACTTTCCTGCTAACCAACCCCGGAGTGAGACCTCGTACTATTTACTCCTTGTTGGGAAGGTACTGCCAGAAAGTTTCCTCTCAGATTAAAAACAAAACAAAATCAAAGCCACTGTGCTTTCAGAAAAGAATGATTTCCTTAGACTTCTACATTTTTCCTGTCCTCTCTCCATGTTGCTCACATATTGGAAAGAGGTTGTGGGACTGAGTCAGTTTCTTTTCTTTCTTTCTTTTTTTTTTTTGAGTTGGAGTCTCACTCTGTCACCCAGACTGGAGTGCAGTGGCTGCTCCCGGCCACTGCAGCCTCGACCTGCTGGGCTCCGACAATCCTTCCGCCTCAGCCTTCCAAGTAGCTGGAACTACAGGCGTGCGCTACCACGCTCGGCTAATTTTTTAATATATTGTAGAGACGAGGTCTCGCCAAGTTGCCCAGGTGGGTCTCGAACCCGCGGGCTCAGGCAATCTACTCACCTCAGCCTCCCAAAGCGCTGGGATTACAGGCTGAGCCACCGAGCCCAGCTATTTGGCACATTATTAGAGGTTTGGAGGACCAAAGTCCTTTGAAGCCCGAATTTAAATTGAAGAACAGTTTCCAATTTGACTAGAATATCTCTTCCCATAAGGGGAGCCAGGCAGCTGGGAACTAATTTTTTTTCTTTTTTTCAGTTTTATTTAATTATTTTTTAACTTTCAATTCTATTATTTAAAAAATGTGGGGTACAGTTCAGCGTTCAGTATACAAATGTTCATTATGCAGGTACCCTTGTGGCTGGGAACTATTAAGAATTATTGTGAAAATATCTGATTTTCAAGTTGACAGGTCAGCGGAGAAGTAAAATGACTGACCTTATTTTTCCCTTCCATTCTCATAACCGTCGTCGTTTGTGGGGAGGGTTTTCTAGCAAAGGAAAAAAGAACAGAATAAGTCTTCCCTGTGTCCAGAATGAATGGTACGGGTTTACCCATAACGTCCAAAGTCACCTGGGATTCCTTGGTGGTTATGACGACTACTCTGGACAGGGGCATAGAGGACGTCCCTGGGCCCTTTGAGTCATTGATTTCTTCTTCTTGGTTCACTAGGGCTTTGGCCAGCTGTTCCTCACTGATGCTGGCAGTCAATTCTCCAGTGCCAAGGATTTTTACCAGCATCTTGGCAAATGCAACGTGGTTCATGGGGGTGGTTGGGTACAATCCCTCACCCAATGTCCAGCCTTCTTGCATTTGAAGCAGAAACCAGGAGGCTTTTCTTTTAGGCCTTTAGGCAAAATCTTGGACAGTTTTTGGGTATTGAGGGCTTTGCCAATTGTGACTGCCATAAATCTGGCTTGTCATTTTTCTTTGCTCTGTTCCTTTTCCGCTCCTCAAAACCCCTATTATTATATGCCATAAAGGCCATATCTAGCAGTAAAGTTTGGCTGGTCTGGGACCCCATTTGCAATTTCTGAAGCTTATGTCTAATGTCACGGGCCAACTGACATATAAAATATTGTCCTAACAGTGCCCTGCCTTCTAGAGAGGCTGGATCCAAGTTGGCATATTTTCTAAATCCTTCCTCCAGTCTGTCATAAAATGCAGCTGGATTTTCATCTTTCTCCTGCACAATTGATCTTAATTTGTCGAAATTTACAGGTTTGTGTATCCCGTTTCTCATTCCTGCCAGTAGTGCCTCTAGGAATTTAGCTTTCCTACTCATTCCTCCAGGGGTGTTACAGTCTGATTTGGGGTCTGCTATAGGGACAGTTTTTCCCCCACAGTAATTTTTCTGTGGATTTTTGGCAAAAAATTACGTTGGTTTCTTTTGGGGCAGTATCCAGAACATGATCCTTTTCTTTCTTTCTTTTTTTTTTGGAATTGTAGTCTCACTCTTTCACCCAGACTGGAGTGCAGTGGCATGCTCCCGGCCACCCCAGCCTCGACCTGGTGGGCTCAGGCGATCCTTCTGTCTCATCCTTCCAAGTAGCTGGAACCACAGGCGCACGTCACCAGGCCCAGGTGATTTTTTGGTTTATTGTAGAGACGAGGTCTCACCATGTTGCTCAGGCTGGTCTCAAACCAGAATGTGGCCCTTTTCAGCTGGGATGTAGCAAGCAGTCGAATGAACAGAACATCTCTCCATGAGAGATCAAAGGCCAAAGTTAAGGTTTGGAACTCATCTGCAAATCTATCCATCTGGGTCCTCAGAATATTTTCCTAGTTTCTCCTTGCATTGCTCGATGTCTGTAATAGCAAAGGGAACTTGGACTTGGATAGTGTCCTCAGGGCCCACCACCTCACAAAGGGGTCAAATAGTTTTAGGGGTAAGGGTTGGATACAACATACCTCTTCTCGTGGGAAGCCTAAACGTTTCCATCTTACTGACATGAGCTGAGAGTGGAGTTGGGGCAGAGGATGTATTATGGTAAGGTGGGGGCTTAGGTTCCCCCTAAGAGACAGGTGAGGTTTGAAGCAAGGGATCATCTTCAAGATCCTGAGTTTGTGGAAGCTTTTGGAGAGTGTTCTTATTGTATTATTTAGCGCATAATGAGGGATTCTGATGAAAGGCCATGAAGGCCTGGACATATAAGACTTCTGACCATTTGCCTTGATGTTGGCAGATTAAATCCAGCTGCTGGGTAGCAATATAATTTGTGGTTCCATTAAATAGCCATCTTTCCTGGTCTCCAGTTATATAGAGGCCACGCCTCACTGCAAGATTATGAGCCTTTTTCTTAAATTATCTGGGTCAAATTTATCCTAGTGGTTAAGAATGCATCCGAGGGGCGAATCTGAGGGAATTGATTGATTGTTCCCCATGATATCCTGTAAGGGGAAAGAAAAGAATAAGCCTAGGGAATGATACCAGGAATGAGTTCTGACTCAAAGCGTTCTTTGTTTCAGAGCTGTTCCTGAGAGATACCAGGGATTCCCCTGTCAAGATCTCCCGTTGTCTGCTACTGGACATCCCCAGCGTCTCAGTGGGCTATGGAGACTCTTTTCCTTATCTAAGCTTATTTCTACTCTTTGCTTGCCCCTGCTGTGAACTGGGTTGCCTTCTATTTGCCCTTCCCTGAGACCCTGTGTCTTTGGATTATTCAGCCAGGGAGGCATGCAATGTAAAAGGCCATACAAACGGATGCAAGTTAAGCTTTGGAGAGGAGGGGGAGCAGAATATTGTCCCTTAGAGGAAGAAGTGGGTATAACTGATAACCAGCTGGGCCCAAATGCGATCCAACCCAAAGTATGAACCCCAATAGAGTCAAGCTTCCTAAGGTACTACTATTCTAAAGATGTACACACACAAAAAAAAGCCAAAGCAGAGGAAACTTAAATTTAAACTTAAATTTCAAAGAAAACCCCACACTTAGTGCAGGCAGAGCTCTATACTCCTCCCTGTAATATGATGAATCTTTGAAAAGACAAACTTCACAGAAAGTCTGGGGTTGAATAAAAAGATGTGATAAGAATGAAGGGCAAAGGGAAGAGGGACAAAAACTTGACAGGAAAGCCACAGGGAGTAAGCCCATTACACGCAACTCATTCCTGAGTTGCGTACATTTTTTTTTTTTTTTTAATCAGAGTCTCATTCTGTCACCCAGGCTAGAGTGCAGTGTCACGCTGCTCACGGCCACTGCAGCCTCGACCTGCTGGGCTCAGGCAATCCTTCCGTCTCAGCCTTCCAAGTAGCTAGAATACATGCATACGCCATCACGCCTGATTAATTTTTTGATTTATTGTAGAGATGAGGTCTCACCAGGTTGTCAGGGCTGGTCTCGGACCCATGAGCTCAGGCAATCCTCTCATCTCAGCCTCCTAAAGTGCTGGAATTACAGGTATGAGCCACTGCACCCAGCTTGAGTCTGTGTACATTTAACATCAGAGGAAGCTGTTCTAATTACAAAATGAGAACTTGTTGTCAAATGGCTTCGGGTTAATGCCTGAAGAGTCAGGGGTTGGGGTATTTGCTGCGGGTGTGACCAGGCCATAGTTCCCCACAGTAAAAAGAAACCCGTCACCCTGATGGGGCATCCCCTACCAGGGTGGAGATATCGGCTTACATGTCGTAGCTTGTTAAAATGCTATTCTTAAACCGGGCTCGGTGGCTCAGCCTGTAATCCCGCGTCTTTGGGAGGCTGAGATGAGTGGATTGCCTGAGACTGCGGGTTCGAGACCCACCTGGGTAACTTGGGGAGACCCCCATCTCTACAATAAATCAAAAATCAGCTGGGCGTGGTAGCGCGTACCTGTAGTTCTAGCTACTTGGAAGGCTGAGGTGAAAGGATCGCCGGAGCCCAGCAGGTCGTGGTTCCGGTGGCCAGGAGTGGCCACTGCGCTCCAGTCTGGGAGACAGAGTGAGACTCCAACTCAAAAAAAAAAAAAATGCTATTCTTGGGTGTGTCTAAGAAAATAACAAAGGTGGAGGCGCTTAAAATAAAAGCTGTGAATATAACCTTCCCACACAATCCAAGCAAAAGACCTTTTTATGCCGGAAACCAGCTCCAGCCGGGTTCAGGGTACCCCAAAGGTGAAGATGGCGTCAGTGACTGGGGGGAAGAAGAGAGAAAGAGAGAGAGAAAGAAAGAGACTGGACTCCGGTCTAGTGCAGAAGTGATGTGTGTTACTGGGAATCACAACAGGTCTTTTATACACAAAGTCAGATGTAGGAGGGGCATCCCCCACCCACCAGAAACCTTAATCCATGAAAACTTAATCAATGATTGCCTTTAAACCCTTTTCATATGATAATCTTAAAATCCTATAACAAAGGATAACCTAGTCTGTGACTGACATATTCTATAAACCTTTTTCATCCTAAACTGATTGATTTATGCCAAGTTAAACAAGTCTATAGAAGCTTAAGTATTTACTTTACAAATGAAAGTGGCCCATCCCAGAATCTTTGGAATGTGGCCCAGTCTAAAGTTCACAGTGGGCTACCTGCAAGTAACCCAGTCGCATTCTTTCAGCAAAATAGCTGTCTTCTAAAACTATATTCTACAATTTACACCTTCAATAAATCCTAAGATCATGACCCAGAAGCCTGTGACCAATACTAAGGCTCTTAGATGTGACATGAGTTTGAATTATAAGTTGTGTGAAAGCCAAAACTGCAGTTTGTGGAAGAATGGGAGCAATGAGCTTCTAAAGTTAGCTTGTGTTCGTCCCGGTCTCAGAGTTTTTATGTTTTGAGCTCACAGGAGCTTAATCTGGTTAGTGCTGAGTAGAAAGGGGGAGGAAATGGGGTCAAATAGCTCCCGAACGCATCCTAGTGGTTTCGGGGTCGATGGCCCTTCCTGATCCCTAACGCTCAGTGGGCCTCCATGGCTGGCTCCCAACATTTTTAAATCCTCAAATTCTTCTTCAAGAAACTTACATTCTAATAAATCACAACAATGACATTGACCAGCCAGACAGCCAGAGTAAAACCTATAGACTTTCCTTTTTTTTTTTTTTTTTTGAGTTGGAGTCTCACTCTGTCACCCAGACTGGAGTGCAGTGGCAGCTCCCCACCACCGCAGCCTCGACCTGCTGGGCTCCCGGTGATCCTTCCGCCTCAGCCTTCCATGTAGCCAGAATTAAAGGCATGTGCTACCACGCCCGGATGATTTTTTAATTTACTGTAGAGATGAGGCCTCGCTGCCCAGGTGGGTCTCAAACCCGTGGACTCAGGCAATCCACTCACTTTAGCCTCCCAAAGGCGCGGGATTACAGGCTGAGCCACCGAGCCCGGCTTGGACTTTCTTAAAAACCTCAAGCCATGAAGGAAAAAGAGAACTGCATAACTCAAGGCCATGCATTCATAAACCTCTCCATTGCTTGGGTTTGTCTTGCACCCAGCAAGTCCTAAGTGAGTTGTCCCAAGACTGGATTATCCTGTCACAGAAGACTTATAGTCTTGTATGCCCTAACAGCTTTTAACTGTCCAACCTGTGTCTGCAAAAGGACGGCCAAAGACAAACGAAAAGCGAAAGAGAGAATAGAGCCATGTTCTAATGATCTAAAGGGAGATGTCACAGGGGTAATGGGCTTATGTTTTGCTTAGACTATTGTGTGCCTACATAGTGATAGTGCATGACTTTTGCTTGTGCCTGGCCTGGAATATCCTGTGTTCAGGGTCATGTCCAGGTTATCCTCACGTGGGAGACTTCTTTTACATGGCGGGCACACTATTGGCTCTTAAATGCCTGTCTCATGCCCACACAGTTGCAGCTGTCAGTGGCTGGAAGATTGAGAGAAAGGAGCTTAAGAATGAAAGTATGAGGAAAAAAAATGGACCGGGCGTGGTAGTATGCCCCAGTAGTTCCAGCTACTTGGAAGGCTGAGGCAGAAGGATGGCCGAAGCCCAGCAGGTCAACGCTGGGGTGGCTGTGAGTGTGTCACTGCCCTCCAGCATGGGTGACGGAGTGAGACTCCAACTCAAAAAAAAGAAAGAAAGAAAAGAAATCGACTCACAAAATTGTGGAAGCAGACAAGTTCAAAATCCTTGTGGTAGGGTGGGTCAATAGACAGAAGAGCTGCAATTTGAATCCAAATACAGTCTGCTAACAGAATCCCTTTATCCTCTGGGGAAGCCAGTCTTATTATTAAGACTTTAAACTTTTAACTTATACAACTGATTGGATAAGGCCCTTTCACATTAAGAACGGGAATTTGCTTTACTCAGATTCGACTGATTTTAATGTTAATCAAATCTAAAAAAAATTCTTTCACAGAAACATCTAGAATAATGTTTGACTAAATATCTGGGTACCATGGCCTAGCCAAGCTGACATACAACATTAACCATCACATTTGACATTTAAAAATGCCAAAAAGACACAGAGAAAATTATCCTCCGCCCCAAACCCAAAGAGCTAGGAACAAGCAATCTCAATATTTGCTAACCCCTATTTTCAAAATTTCTGGGTTAACTAGATAAAATAACAGAGAAAGATGAGAGAAAAGAAGAATATAATATATGAACTATTTTTAAGATAAGATATTATAATTTAATATTTTTAGGAAAAAAAATTCAAGTGCAATTTCAAATAAGTGTTTCTTTACAATAAGTTAAGTCCTAAGAGTTCCTTCTAAGACTCGGTAAAAAAATGTATGTGAAACCATTAAAAAGTTGGTCATTATGTTGACCAGGCTCAATGGCTCACACCTGTAATCCCAGCACTTTGGGAGGCCAAGGCAGTTGGGTTGCTTGAGCCCAGGAGTTCGAGACCAGCCCAGGCAGCATTGTAAGATTTTTGTCTCTAAAAAAAAAAATCAAAGAAATTACCTATTACCTAGGCATGCTGGTGCACACCTGTAGTCCCAGCTACTTGGGAGGATTAAAAAAAAAAAGCTAGTCATTATAAGTTTCTCTTTTTTCTTTTTACTACTTATTTCAATTCTAGACCAAATCAATTAACTTCCTATTATGAGAGATAAAAACAATTAGTACAGTACATGACATCCTGACTTCCTTTCTCTCTCCACTTTCTTTTTTTTTTTGAGTTGGAGTCTCACTCTGTCACCCAGACTGGAGTGCAGTGGCCGCTCCCGGCCACCGCAACCTCGACCTGCTGGGCTCAGGCGATCCTTCTGCCTCAGCCTTCCAAGTAGCTGGAACTACAGGCACGCGCTACCATGCCCGGCTAATTTTTTGATTTACTGTAGAGATGAGGTCTTGCCAAGTCGCCCAGGTGGGTCTCGAACCCGCGGGCTCAGGCAATCCACTCACCTCAGCCTCCCAAAGCGCTGGGATTACAGGCTGAGCCACCGAGACCAGCTCTCTCTCCACTTTCTAATATGTGTTATTTGCATTATTGGTTTTACACTGTTTTGGTTTATAAAACTTATACTATATGATGAATTATAATTTCCACAGTGTCTCCTTTTAGTTTGTTATACAAATATAATCAATGCTCATTACCATTTCTTTTATCAAGCCACCTATATTTCTGATCTTTTAGTCTTGATTCTTCTCTTAGATTGCTAGATTTTTTCAACAAATCTTTTATTTTTTCCCCCAATCAATTTTTATGAAAGATTCAGGGGGAAAAAAAGAAAGATTCATTAGTGTGGTATATATACGGAAACTAACCATGCTTGTTTGTAATTGTCAAGTTTTAGCATAGAAAGTCCTATATCCCTGGCAGTCCCCCAACTCAGGGCATCCTGAAACAGAAACATTGATCAACCTCCCAGGACAGAACTTAAACAGCATTCCCTCCTGAAACAAGATAAGAAAACCCATAAATCCCACAAGGGAAATACCCCAGGGCTGGCACTTGCTCACAAGGGACCTCCTTGAACTCTCCATAACTTATCCATTCAAACGAGCTGGTTAAGACCAATACAGCCGGGCTCCGTGGCTCAGCCTGCAATCCTGCGCCTTGGGAGGCTGAGGTGAGTGGATTGTTTGAGCCCGCGGGTTCAAGACCTGCCTGGGCAACTTGGCAAGACCTCATCTCTACAATAAATCAAAAATTAGCCAGGCGTGGTAGCGTGCGCCTGTAGTTCCAGCTACTTAGAAGGCTGAGGCGGAAGGATCGCCTGAGCCCAGCAGGTCGAGGTTGCGGTGGCCGGGAGCGGCCACTGCACTCCAGTCTGGGTGACAGAGTGAGACTCCAACTCAAAAAAAAAAAGGCCAATACATATGGACTGCAGCTCATGTATGCAACCACAATTATGAGATGGGGAGCAAAAGCATACACAATAGCCCCAAATATTACCACCCCCCCAAATACATTTAACTCCCAAAACGTTAATCAAAATGTTTTTGCAAGAACAGAATCCACCTTCCCCCTTACCAAAAGAATATAAAAGGTAGCAGCTTTGTGTGAATCAAGACTCTTGAGCTACTTACCTTTTTTTTTTTTTGAGTTGGAGTCTCACTCTGTCGCCCAGACTGGAGTGCAGTGGCACGCTCATGGCCACTGCAGCCTCTATCTGCTGGGCTCAGGGGATCCTTCTGCCTCAGCCTTCCAAGTAGTTGGAATTACAGCCATGCGCCACCAGACGCAGCTAATTTTTTGATTTATTGTAGTGATGAGGTTTTGTCAAGTTGCCCGGGCTGGTCTCAAACCCATGGACTCAGGCAATCCTCTCACCATGGCCTCCCAAAGTGCTGGGATTATGGGCTGAGCCACCAAGCCTGGCCACCACCAATTTCTTAAAATCAGTCATTCAATCTCTCTCTCTCTCTCTCTCTCCCTACACACACACACACACACACACACACACACACACACACACACACACACACAAAGTGTCCTCCAATATCCGTGGGGGATTAGTTCCAGGACCTCCCGAGGATACCAAAAGCTACTGGTGTTTAAGTCCTTTATATAAAATGGTGTAGTATTTGCATCTTTCTATATATTTGAAGTAATCTCTAGATTATTTACAATAACTAATACAATGCAAAAGCTATGCAAATAGTTTGCATACTGTATTATTCAGGAAATAATGACAAGAAAAGAGTCTATATGATCAATAAAGATGCAACTATCTACTCTTTTTTTCTACAAATATTTTCAGTCTGCAGTTGTTTGAATCCATGGATGCAGAATGCACGGATACAAATGACTGACTAGAGGGCGACAAAAAATGTATACAAATTTTAAGAAAGGAAAAAATTGTATTAAAATTGTAATACTCGATCTATACCGATAACAAAAGATAAACACAAGCCACATTTGATTTCTGCAATTCCAAGAGATGCTCAAAGTGGTAACCATCAGTGTCCAGACACCTCTGATTATGGTGAACTAATGCAGGACTTGTTGCTGTGCGAGGTCTCCTGGATCTTCCTTTGTCCTCAGCACACACGGTACTGTGGGTCTCAAACTAGTCACAAATGTGTGCAGTTGTCAGGCACGTTGGAAGTTCTGTTGCATACTCACGCCTCCATTGTCCTTGTATTTCCACAGCGTTCTTGAATTTCAAATACCGCTTCAGAATGGTCTTGACCTCCTCTAAGAACAACCACACATCGGCCATTTTCTTTGACTGTCCCGTCTGTCACACAGTGATGCTAGAATTCATTTAATTCATGCCATCTTTTGAGCAAAGTTCTTACTATACCTTACTACCAGAATTCAATCAACTCAACTTCGAAAAGTAATACATAGATAACATTGCTTCAAATGTGTATATGTTTTTTTGGCACTGTGTGTGTGTGTGTGTGTGTGTGTGTGTGTGTGTGTGTGTGTGTGTGTGTGTGTAAGTCCCTTATATAAAATGGCATACTATTTGCATCTTTCTATATATTTGAAATAATCTCTAGATCATTTATAAGAACTAATACAATGCAAAAGCTATATAAATAGTTTGCATACTGTATTATTTAGGAAATAATAACAAGAAAAAAAGTCTGTATATGCTCCGTAAAGATGCAACCATCTACTCTTTTTTTCTTCAAATACTTTCCGTCTGCAGTTGGCTGAATCCATGGATGCAGAATGCCCACACACACACACGTCCTGTTAGTTCCATCTCTGGAGAGTCTTGACTAATACACACATGTATAATTTCTATAAAAACAGTATCATTATTCTTTTCTTTTCAAAAGTTAAAAGTCTTATGTGAGAAAACAGGTCCAGAAAAACTTAGAAAAATGTTCAAGTGGACTTCCACAGTCCCCTTGCACAGCTAGATAGAGGCAGAGCTAAGAATGAAATCCTGAGTGACCGGTTCAAGAGCTTCCCTTCCCTTCCACTGAGCTGCGATGGCTCCTGTATCATTACCTATTAAGTTAGGAAACAGACACACTAAATGCTTGGAAATTACAGAATACAGATCTAACTGGCTTTGTAAAATCGCCTGGGAGGAGAGAAATGGTGAAACATTTGTAGGCAGGGAACAGTGTCTAAGGAAAGCCTCAGTGTGGAGAGGATATGCATAATGTGCCTGTGGGTTTGGGAGGTTATGGGACAGATGTGTTATAGTGAAAAAAAGTAAAGTATAAAGCAGTATGAAGCCGGGCTTGGTGGCTCAGCCGGTAATCCCGCGTCTTTGGGAGGCTGAGGTGAGGGGATTGCCTGAGCCCGCGGGTTCGAGACCCGCCTGGGCAACTTGGTGAGACCTCATCTCTTCAATAAATCAAAAATTAGCCGGGCGTGGTAGTGCATTCCTGTAGTTCCGGCTACTCGGAAGGCTAAGGCGGAAGGATCGCCAGAGCCCAGCAGGTCGAGGCTGCGGTGGCCGGGAGTGGCCACTGCACTCCAGTCTGGGCGACAGAGTGAGACTCCGACTCAAAAAAAAAAAAAAAAGCAGTATGAATATTACTCTTTTACTATATATGTGTGCATATATATAATCAGTTATTAAAATGCATGGGTGTGAATGTGTGTGTGGTGTGTCTGTGTGCTTGCAAGCACATGTGTGCACGGATACTAAGAAAACCTTACCTGTGCCTCCAAGTAAGAAAATAACCACTATGCTTCCAAGGACTGAGCCTCCTTGCCTCTGAGGAGAAAGTGAATACATTAGTGTTACTAATGAATGGTCTGTTTCATGCAAGTTTCCAAGAAATATATTTTGTGGGAGGCTAGGGTGGCACTGAGAGTCTTTTCTTTTTTTCATTTTGTCCTTCAATAGGAACAAAATGTGCATAAATAGTTTTTTGTAATAATAATTCTAACAATTAGTATAGATTAAAACAAAAAGAGTACTTAATGCCACTGGATTTTACACTTAAAAATGATTAAGGGCAACCTTCTCGGGTCCCCTCCCACTGTGGGAGATTTTCTGTCCTCTCAATAAATCCTACTTTCAAAAAAAAAAAAAAAAGATTAAACTAGGCCAGGTGCAGTGGCTCACACCTGTAATCCCATCTCTTTGGGAGACCATTGTGAGAGAGCTGCTTGAGGCCAGGAGTTTGAGACCAGCTTAGTCAACATAGTAAGACCCTGTCTCTACCATATGTGTGTGTGTGTGTGTGTGTGTGTGTGTGTGTGTAAAAATTTTTAAATCATTAATGAATGTAATGATTAACCCCTAAGAATGGAAACAAGTCAAGGATGCTCTATCTTACGCTTCTTATTTAACACAGTACTGAAGTCCTACCCAGAGCAATCAGGCAGGAGGAAGAAATCAGGGGTATGCAAATAGGAAAAGAGGAAGCCAAATTATCCCTCTTTTCAGAGGATATGATTCTATACCTAGAAAACCCTAGAGAGTCTGTCAAAAATCTCATGTAGGCTGAGAATCAAATAAAGAAACAGAAGCCTATTCACAATAGTCACACACACAAAAAATAAAGCACTTCAACATCCATCTAACCAAGAAGTAAAAGACTTTTACAATGAGAACTGCAGGCCGGGCATGGTGGCTCATGCCTATAATTCCAGCATTTTGGGAGGCTGAGGTGAGAGGGTTGCCTGAGCCCATGGGTTCGCGACCAGCCTGAGCAACATGGTGAGACCTCATCTCTACAATAAATCAAGAAAAATTAGCGGGGCATGGTGGCGTGTGCCTGTGGTTCCAGCTACTTGGAAGGGTGAAGCGAAAGGATCACCTGGGTCCAGGTTGAGGTTGCGGTGGCTGTGAGTGTGCCACTGTACTCTAGCCTGGGCACCAGAGTGAGACTCTGACTCAAAAAAAAAACCTTCCCCCCAAACAAAAAATACAATGAGAACTGGAAAACACTGCTCAAATAAATCAAGTACAACACAAGCAAATGGAAGAACACACTACACTCATAGATTGAAAGAATCAATATCATCAAGATGTCCATCCTACACAAGGCAATCTACAGATTTAATACAATCCCTATCAAACTACCAGCATAATTTTTCACAGACCTTGAAAAGACAATACAGTAGGGTGCGGTGGCTCATGCCTATAATCCCAGCACTTTGGGAGGCCAAGATAAGAGGGTTCCCTGAGCCCACGGGTTCGAGACCAGCCTGGGCAACTTGGCAAGACCTCATCTCTACAATAAATCAAAATAATGAGTCGAGCCTGGTGGCATGCCCGTAGTGCCAGCTACTTGGAAGGCTGAGGCAGAAGGATCGCCTGAGCCCAGCAGGTAGAGGCTGCGGTGGTTGTGAGCGTGCCACTGCCCTCCAGCCTGGGTGACAGAGTGAGACTGACTCAAAAAAAAAAAAAAAAAGAAGAAGAGAAAAGAAAAGAGTACAGAAATGTCTGTGTAAGAAAAAAGAGCCTGAATTCTAAAGTACTCCTCAGCAAAAGGAACAAAGCTGGAGGCATCATACTTCTAGATCTCAAATGTTACTACAAGGCTACAGTAACCAAGACAGCATGTTACTGGAACAAAAATAGACACATGGATCAAAGGAGCAGGACAGAAATTCAGAAATAAAACTATAGACCTTCAAGCAACTCTTTTTCAACAAAACTGACAGAAACAAACACTGGGGAAAAGATACCATATTTAGCAAATGGTTGCTGGGAAAACTAACTGATCACATGCAGAAAAATGAAACTAGACTCCTACCTATTACCACATAAAAAAAATGAACTAAAAATGGATTAAGGATTAAATGTTAAACCCCAAGCTATAAGAATCTTAGAAAGGCTGGGCTCGGTGGCTCAGCCCGTAATCCCAGCAATTTGGGAGGCTGAGGCGAGTGGATTGCCTGAGCCCATGGGCTTGAGACTAGTTCGGGCAGATTGACAAAACCTCATCTCTACAATAAAAAAAAAAATTAGGCAAGTGGGGTAGCATGTGCCTGTAGTTTCGGCTACTTGGAAGGCTGAGGTGGAAGGATCGCTGGTCGACGCTGGGATGGCCATGAATGTGTCAATGCACTCCAGCCTGAGTGACAGACTGAGACTCTAACTCAAACACAAAAAAATAAGATAAAAAATGAGGGAAAATTAAGCTGGGCACAGTGGCTCATGCCTGTAATCCCAGCACTTTGGGAGGCCAAGGCCAAGAGGATTGCCTGAGCCCAGGAATTAAAGATTAGCTTGGGCAACATGGTGAAACCTCATCTATACAATAAGTTAAAAAATCAGCTGGGTGTGGCAATTTATGCCTGTAGTCCCAACTACTTGGAAGACTGAGGTGGAAGGATCACTTGAGCCCACCAGGTTAAGGCGCCAGTAGCCATGATCATGCCACTATCTTCTAACCTGGGTGACAGAGTGAGACTCCAACTCAAAAAAAAAAAAAGCGGGCAAAGGTCGTGAACAGACACTTTTCAAAGGAAGACATATAAGCAGTCAACAAACATGAAAAAATGCTCAGTTTCACTAATCATCAGAGAAATGCAAATCAAAACTGCAATGAGATACCACCTTATACCCAACAAGACGGCTATTATTAAAAAGCCATAACACAACAGGTGTTGGTGAGGCTACAGAGAAAAAGGAACTTCTACACTATTGGTGGGAATGTAAGCTGGTTCAACCTTTGTGGAAAGCAGTGTGACATTATCTCAAAGAACTAAAAGTGAGCTACATATGATGCAGCAATGCCACTTCTGGGAATACACCCAGAGGATCATAAATCACTCTACCAAACAGACACCTGCACACATATGTTCACTGCAGCATTATCCACAATAGCAAAAACACGGAACCAACCCAGATGCCCATCAAAAGTGGACTGGATACAGAAAATGTGGTACATATACACATCGGAATACTATGTAGCTGTAAAGAAGAACAAAATCGTGTTCTTTGCAGCAACAGGGCTGCTGCTGCTGGAGACCATCATTCTAAGTGAACTATCACAGAAACGAAAAACTAAATACTATATGTTCTCACTCATAGGCGGGCCCTAAACATTGGGCACACGAGCACAAAGGTGGGAACAACTGACACTGGGCACTAGTAGCAGGTAGAGGGAGGAGGAATAAGAGACACAGAACCACCCACTGGGTACCGTATTCATTATCAGGGGGAAGGAGGGTTCCTTAGAAGTCCAAACCTCGGCCGGGCTCTGTGGCTCAGCCTGTAATCCCGCGCTTTGGGAGGCCGAGATGAGTGGATTGCCTGAGCCCGTGGGTTCGAGACCCGCCTGGGCAACTTGGTGAGACCTCATCTCTACAGTAAATCAAAAAATTAGCCGGGCGAGGTAGCGTGCGCCTCTAGTTCCAGCTACTTGGAAGGCTGAGCGGAAGGATCGCTGGAGCCCAGCAGGTCGAGGCTGTGGTGGCCGGGAGCGGCCACTGCACTCCAGTCTGGGCGTCAGAATGAGACTTCAACTCAAAAAAGAAAAAAAAGAAAAAAAAAAAGAAGTCCAAACCTCATCTACATGCAATTTACTCACGTGTGCCCAACAACTTTAAAATTAAAATTGAGCCGGACTCAGTGGCTCAGCCTGTAATCCCGCGCCTTTGGGAGGCTGAGGTGAGTGGATTGCCTGAGCCCGCGGGTTCGAGACCTGACTGGGCAGTGAGACCTCATCTCTACAATAAATCAAAAATCAACCGGGTGTGGTAGCGCATGCCTGTAATTCCGGCTACTCGGAAGGCTGAGGCGGAAGGATCGCCGGAGCCCAGCAGGCGAGGCTGTGGTGGCCGGGAGCGGCCACTGCACTCCAGTCTGGGCGACAGAGTGAGACTCCGACTCAAAAAAAAAAAAAACCACAGACAATTATAAAGAGCCTGTTAAGTAATGAGAGGCCAAAAAAGAGCTACCTTTGGTGACAGCACTTCTTGCCACCTCCCTTTTCCAAGTTGACCATGAGGTTGGGCCACAGTAGCCCCAGGCAGGCCCATGGCGCTGAGCCACCGCAGACACCCTCTCTGGATAGGAACCGCAGCAGGCTGCTTGCTCCAGGGGCCGCCAGGCCGGTAGCGTAATCTCTCTGGAACTGTGCCCACGTTGTTCTTTCACTCAGTTTCCATTAAAAACTGAGACAAAATAAAAATGTCCCAGACACCTGGGTCCCCTGTGTTAGAACTGGCACAAGCAAACTTTTCCTGGCCACGGGCCCGCCTGAGTGGAGAGGAGGGAAAGCAGGGGGCAGCGTCCGCACACTAAGCCATTGAGGAGATGGACACCAAGCCGAAGCAGCTTGCACTGCGTCCTGGCTGGAACAGTCTAGAAAAGCAGAGCCCCGATTCAGCCAGTCAGCTGCCTTAGGCATTTATGGCCCCATGGTATGTGTCTGATGTGACTCATGTGAATCCTCTGTCTCCTTCTTGTGGTCTTCTCTGTGATGGTGAGATGGGACATTACCAGATGGTCTTCACACTCGCTGGAAGGGGACAGGACTGGACGCAGACATTTTGACACAGACTTTTTATTTATCTTATTTATTTTTTGAGTCGTGGTGTTTCACTCTGTTACAGTAGCATGATCACAGCTCACTGCAGCCTCAAGCTCCTGGGTCCAGGCAGTCCTTCTGCCTTCGCCACCTGAGTAGGTGGGACTACAGGCATGTACAACACCCGGCTTATTTTTTTTTTTTGACTTTGTAGAGACAAGATGTCGCTATGTTGCCTAGGCTGGTCTTGACTCCTGGACTCAAGCAGTCCTCTTGCCTTGACCTCCCAAAGTGTTGGGATTACAGGCATGAGCCACCGCGCCCAGCCTGACACAGCCTTTTAAAAACAATTGTGGTAAAATAATCATAACATAAAACTTACCCTTTTAACCTTTTTTTTTTTGAGTCAGAGTCTCACTCTGTCACCCAGGTTGGAGTGCAGTGGCCTTCTGGGCTCAGACAATCCTTCTGCCTCAGCCTTCCAAGTAGCCCGAACTACAGGTTCACGCTACCATGCCCAGCTAATTTTTTAATTTTGATTGTAGAGATGAGGTCTTGCCAAGTTGCCCTGGCTGTTCTCGAATTGCGGGCTCAGGAAATCCTCTCACCTCAGCCTCCCAAAGTGCTGGGATTACAGGTTTGAGCCACCGTGCCCGGCCTTTTTAACCATTTTTAAGTATACATTTCAGTGGCGTTAAGTTCGTATACAATATTGTGTTCAACATAGTCTTTTGATGCAGGGAATATTTTGAGGCAGCTCATTCAATGATGTGATTTTCCCCAAGTTTTATTTTTTTTAATGTCAAAAGAACAGGGCAATGAACAACCATTTGCCTGGATTCTCCATTTGTTAACATTTTTCTGTTTCTCTCTCTCACTGCATGTCATAGTTTGTTTTTGCTGAATCATCTGAGATTAAGTCACAGGCGTCATGATAACAAGTCACTGTTAAATGTTTCTTCATGTATCTCTTTAAAAAAAGGACATTCTTTTTCAATACCCTCAAGCTCTTGTTTGTTTTTATAGTTGAGGGTCTAAAGATTACATCTGAGTTTGTTGTCATGTTTTCTTAGTACCCTTCAATCTAGAACACTTTTTTTTTTTAGTTGGAGTCTCACTCTGTCACCCGGGCTGGAGTGCAGTGGCACAATCACAGCCACCACCGCCTTTGGGGTCTGTGCTAACTCCAGGTGGTTATGAGTTCATGCTCAGGCTATCCTTCCGCCTCAGCCTTTCAAGTAGCTGGAACCACAGGCACCACCATGCCCGGCTAATTTTTTGATTTATTGTAGAGATGAGGTCTCGCCAAGTTACCCGGGCCGGTCTTGAAGCCCTGGGCTCACGCAATCTTCTCACCTTGGCCTCTCAAAGTGTTAGCATTATAGGCGTGAGCCACTGCACCTGGCCCTAAGCGCTTTTCGTGTGTGTGTGTGTGTGTGTGTGTGTGTGTGTGTGTGTGTGTGTGTGTGTGTGTCTTCCTTGATATTGCCATTTCTGAAAAGTCCAAGTCAGTTATTCTACAGAATGTTCCTTGATTTAATTTTTGTCTGATCATTTTGTGTTTGGATTCAAGTTAGGTGTTATTGATAAAAAAAAAACTATTGTCTCGATATTAACTGGTATACTGTAATTCAGTTCTGGTTCTAACCACCTAGGGTTAGCACAGATCCCACAAGGAAAGGGCATACCTCCCAAGAAGACTGCCTTTGCTTTGGGTGCCGGCTGTACGTTCAGGGAGTCTCCAGGCCATCTATACTCTGGACAACTAGCTACAAATTCAGGGGTTCCTGTGACCCCGCGTAGGTTTAGTAATTTGCTACAATGACTCAGAACTCAGAAAAGTACTATAATTATGTTTACAATTGTATAATAAAAGATGCAACTCAAGAACAGACAAATGAAGAGACACGTAGTGTGAGATCTAGAAGTATACAAAGTGCCGAGTAGATATGACCTTTCCATGTGGAATCAGTGTACCTCTGATGTCCACCAATCAGGAAGCTCACTATCTGTGACCAGAGATTTTATTGGTGTTTCATTACAAAAGCATGTCTGATTTCATCATTGTCTACCAGAGTGAACTCATATTCCAGTCCCTTCTCCTTCCTCAGAGTATCTTCTGGCTCAAGTCTCAACCCTCTAACCACACCGTTGGTCTTTCAGTCCCCATCCTGAAGCTATCGAGGGGCCCACCTTGAGTCACCTTATTTGCATAAGCTCACATGTGATGCTAGTGGCTCATGAATAGCAAAAATATTTCTTTTTTTTAAGTCAGAGTCTCACTCTGTCGCCCAGTTTGGAGTGCAGTGGCACACTCACCGCCACCCCAGAATCGACCTTCTGGGCTCAGGTGATCTTTCCACTCCAGCCTTCCAAGTAGCTAGAGCCACAGACACACGCTACCACGCCCGGCTAATTTTTTTGACATATTGTAGAGACGAGGTCTCACCAAGTTTTCCAGGTTGGTTTCAAACCCCCTGGCTCAGGTAATCCTCTCGCCTTGGCCTCCCAAAGTGCTGGGATTATAGGCTTGAGCCACCGCACCTGGCCTAGCAAAAATATTTTTATCACTCAAGAAATTCCAAGAGTTACAGAAACTCCATACCAAAAAATCAGGGACACAGATCAAAGTCTTTATTACACAACAGTTATATAGGTCATCTTGTGTTGTTCTCACTTTATTACAGAAGGAGGCCCATCATGTTAGATTGTTCCATCATTGCTGATATCAACTTTGGTGACGTTTATCATATTTCTTTATTGTGACAATCTTCTGTTTGATACTTTGAAAATTTGATTTCCTAAAACCTCTTTTCTAAAAGACTTCAATGTTCACTGATAATTCTTGGCTGAATCATCTACAGCAAAATAGTTATTTTCTATTTACTATATCAAAATAGTTATTTCTATTCAATCAAATTTATTCTACATTTATTAGTTGTCATATTCTGCAAAGAAGAGCTTTCTTTTTTGCCTTCTTCCTTTTCTTTTTTATTTTTTTATTTTTATTTTTTATTTTTGAATTAGAGTCTCACTCTGTCACCCAGACAGGAGTGCAGTGGCCGCTCCCAGCCACCGCAGCCTCGACCTGCTGGGCTCCGGTCATCCTTCCACCTCAACCTTCTGAGTAGCCGGAACTACAGGTGCATGCTACCATGCCCGGCTAATTTTTTGATTTATTGTAGAGATGAGGTCTTGCCAAGTTGCCCAGGCGGGTCTCGAACCTGCGGGCTCAGGCAATCCACTCACCTCACCCTCCCAAGGAGCGGGATTACAGGCTGAGCCACCGAGCCCAGCTCCTTTTTTATTTTTTACTATTTTTATTATTTTTTGGGGGGAGGATGGGGTCTCATTCTGCTGCCCAGGCTGAAGTGCAATGGCATGATCATGGCTCACTGCAGCCTTGACCCCCTGGGCTCAGGTGATCCTTCCATCTCAGTCTCCTGATTTGCTAAGACTACAGGAACATGCCATCATGCCCAACTAATTTTTAAAAAATTGTTTTGTAGAGACAAGGTCTTGCTGTGTTGTCTAGACTGGTCTTAAATTTCTAGGCTCAAGCAATCCTCCTGCCTCAGCCTCCCAAAATGCTGAGATTATAAGTGTGAGCCACCGTGCCCAGCTTTAATTTTTTTTAAGTATCATTATGAACTCATGGACTTTGTTACTCTTATTATTATAGTGCTTCAATTATCCCAGATTTGGCTAGTGAGAGCCCCTTCAAGCAGGCTTGTGTGTCCTACTTTGAACTCTTATTTTCTGGTCCATCATGACACCGATGAGGTTATCATGATTTGGGACCAGTTGATACAGCCTAAAACATAAAGCACACACTAGGCCGAGCACTGTGGCTTACGCCTATAATCCCAGCACTTTGGAAGGTCGAGGTGAAAGGATTGTCTGAACCCATGGGTTCGAGATCAGCCTGGGTAACTTGCCGAGACCTCATCTCTACAATCAAAAAATTAGCCGGGTGTGGTGGCATGTGCCTGTAGTTTCAGCTACTTGGAACGATCGCCTGAGCCCTGCAGGTCGAGGTTGCGGTGGCTGTGATCATGCCACTACACTCCAGCCTGGGCAACAGAGTGAGATTCCTACCCTCCCCTCAAAAAAAGCACCCGCTAGCCATCAGATAGCAGGTAAGACAGTTAGTCTCCTCTCCCCAAGATTTTCTTCATCACTGACTCCTCTTCTAGGGAAGAGATCCCACATGAAGTGGCTGTCTGGACAGGGGTGAAAGGTGGGTGGGAATTAGATCAACAGACAACTCACAAGTAGAGAACTACAGGATTAGCACACTGGCTTGTCCGGAAAGAGTTGGCAAACCCAGGGATGACTGAGAATTTGTTAGTTTATATATGCTTGTCTACTTAATAATGGCAGTTGTAGCCGGGCTCGGTGGCTCAGCCTGTAATCCCATGCCTTTGGGAGGCTGTGAGTGGATTGCCTGATCCCGCGGGTTCGAGACCCGCCTGGGCAACTTGGCGAGACCTCATCTCCACAATAAATCAAAAATGAGCCGGGTGTGGTAGCGCGCGCCTGTAGTTCCAGCTACTCGGAAGGCTGAGGCGGAAGGATGACCGGAGCCCAGCAGGTCGAGGCTGCGGTGACTGGGAGCGGCCACTGCACTCCATTCTGGGTGACAGAGTGAGACTCCAACTCAAAATAATAATAATAATAATAATAATAATAATAGCAGTTGCTATCTATCAATACCACTTTAAAATACAACTTTCTTTCTTTTTTTCTTTTCAGAGACAGGATCTCACTCTGTTGCCCAGGCTGGAGTGCAATGACAGGATCACAACTCACTGCCATCTTGACCTCCTGGGCTCATACCATCCTCCTGCCTCAGCCTCCCAAGTGACTGGGACTACAGGTACATGCCACCAAACTTGGCTGATTTTTTTTTTATTTTTTGTAGAGACGAGGTCTCACTATGTTGCCCAGGCTGGACTTGAACTCCTGGTCTCAAGGGATCCTCCCCACTTAAGCTCCAAAAGTGCTGAGATTACAGGGGTGAACCACTGTACCAGGCAAATTACATACTTCTTATTGTTGTCTTCCTAATTTTGATGTGTATCAGATATATAATCAGTACCTGGGGATACTGTTTCAGAGATAAAGAGTAGAGAAAGAAATTTTGGCCAAAAATGATTTTTTTATTCTGCTAAGAATGTTCAGTAAACTGGGGCAACCCCTTTAGATCCCTTCCCACTGTGGGAGCGTTTCTGTCCTCTCAATAAATTCTGCTTTCTCAAAAAAAAAATGTTCAGTAAACTTCTCATCATTTTCATTTAACTCAGTAATACATTCACATTAAAAGGAATGTTTTCAAACTTTTGTTGGGTTTTTTTTTTTCTGGAAGGAGAAGTGGCAGACATTTAGAAACTGAATTCATTCTAATAGAGTTTAATTTTTTGTTTCCTGTTCTTTTAAAGTACTATATGCTCATTTATATTCATTCATAAATAATTCAAACAAGCCGGCTTGGTGGCTCAGCCTGTAATCTCTTGCTTGGGGAGGCTGTGAGTGGATTGCCTAAACTCATTGGTTCGAGACCTGCCTGGGCAACTTGGTGAGACCTCATCACTACAATAAATCAAAAATTAGCCGGGCGTGGTAACATGTGCCTGTAGTTCCAGCTACTTGGAAGACTGAGGTGGAAGGATCGCCGGAGCTCAGCAGGTTGAGGCTGCGGTGGCCGGGAGCAGCCACTGCACTCCAGGTCTGGGCGACAGGGTGAGACTCCAACTTAAAAAAATAATAATAATAATTCAAACAACATAGAATATAATAAAGTTAAACATGAAAGTCTCCAACAATTTCAGTTCCTATAAAGGAACACAGGAGAAGGCACTTAGAGATGGAGTTAGGACAGTGTTTCTCAACCTCAGCTCTACTGATGTTTCAGACTGGATAATTCCTTTTTGGAGGGGTTTGAAGTTTTACTCTGTCACCCAGGCTGGAGTGCAGTGGCACACTCATGGCCACTGCAGCCTTGACCTGCTGGGCTCAGGTGATCTTTCCGCTTCAGCCTTCGAAGTACCTGGAACCACAGGCGCATGCCACCATGCCTGGCTCCTGCCCTGGATCTCAGTCTAAACGTTACTTCCAAGGGAATTCTTCTTGGAACATTCAAGCTGATTTCCATACCCTTGTTATATGTATTTATAAAATCCTGTCTCTCTTCTGTTTATTTTCTTTATAACACTTGGAATTACCTGGTTAATGTCTTTTCTACCTGACTGTGAACTCAGTATGGGCTGAGATACTGCTAGGCCGATTACTACATCTCGTAGGATCTGACACTGAGTATGTGCCCAAGAAATATTTCCAAATTAATTTTCTCTTTGATTCCAAAATTTTTCACACTTAAGATCATGCATGTCAGCTGGGTGTGGTGGCTCATGCCTGTAATCTCAGCACTTTGGGAGGCAGAGGCGAGAGGATTACCCGAGTCCACAAGCTGGAGACCAGCCTGGGCAACATGGCGAGACCTCGTCTCTACAATAAATCAAAATATTAGCTGGGTGTGGTGGCCACACTTGAAATCCCAGCTACTTGGAAGCCTGAGGCGGAAGATCTCCTGAGCCCAGCAACTTGAGGCTGCAGTGGCCGTCAGCATGCCACTGTGCTCCAGCTTGGACGACAGACTCAAAAAAAAAATCATGCATGTCATAATTATTTTTTATTGTGATGATTGTACTTCGGTTCTTGTGAAAAGAGATGAGAAGTTACACAAAGAACTTGTGAAAAGAAATAGACTAACTGTGGGTCAAGTATGGCCACCTCCTTCCAATTTGTGGTATGTGGCAATCCCAACATATGTTTCACTCAAATTGCATTTCAAAAATCTTTTGTATAAAGGAAAAGAAAATGATTCTTTTTTTGTGTGAGTTGGAGTCTCACTTTGTCGCCCATGTGAGTGAGCAGGGCGCCGACAGGAGTGCAGTGGCCGCTCCTGGCCAACGCTGCCTCGACCTGCTGGGCTCCGGCGATCCTTCCGCCTCAGCCTTCCAAGTAGCTGGAACTACAGGCGCGCGCTACCACGCCCGGCTGATTTTTTTGGTTTATAGTAGAGATGAGGTCTTGCCAAGTTGCTCGGGCGAGTCTCGAACCTGCGGGCTCAGGCAATTCACTCACCTCAGCCTCCCAAAGCGCGGGATTACAGGCTGAGCCACCGAGCCCGGCTTAAAATGATTCTTTATTATTATTATTATTATTTTTTATTATTTTTTGTTGTTGTTGAGTTGGAGTCTCACTCTGTCGCCCAGACTGGAGTGCAGTGGCCGCTCCCGGCCACTGCAGCCTCGACCTGCTGGGTTCTGGCGATCCTTCTGCCTCAGCCTTCCAAGTAGCCGGAATTACAGGCATGCACTACCACGACCGGCTGATTTTTTGATTTATTGTAGAGATGAGGTCTCGCTGCCCAGGTGGGTCTCGAACCCGCAGGCTCAGGCAATCCATTTGCCTCAGCCTCCCAAAGGTGCGGGATTACAGGCTGAGCCACCGAGCACGGCATGCTTCTTTATTATAAATTGAGGGGATAGATGATAGGTATACAAAAGGTTTTGGATTTTTTTTTTTTTTTTTTTTTGCAGAAATGGTACTGCAGCCAGGCATTTGGGAATGTCTATATTCCTAGTTACTTGGGAGCTGAGGCAGGAGGATTACTTGAGCTGAGGAGTTTGAGTTCAGCCTGGGCAACATGGCTCAAAAAAAAAAAAAAAAAAAAAAAAAGCTAACATGGTGGCCCACAATTGTAATCTCAGCACTTTGGGAGACTGAAACAGGAGGATTACTTGAATCCAGGAGCTCAAAACCAGCCTAGGCAACATGGTGAGACTTTATGTCTAAACACACACACACACACACACACACACACACACACACAAACAAAAAAAAAAGAAAAATAGCACTGTATAAATTAGATCTAAACATAAGTTGCAAATTCTTTCAATCCATGAACTCAGTATAATTCAATATTTTAGTTTAAAATTTTTTTTTTGTTTTTGAGTTGGAATCTCAGTCTGTCGCCCAGGCTGGAATGCAGTGGCTGCTCCCGGCCACCGCAACCTCGACCTGCTGAACTCCAGCGATCCTTCCACCTCAGCCTTCCAAGTAGCTGGAATTACAGGCACGCGCTACCATGCCCAGCTAATTTTTTGATTTATTGTAGAAATGAGGGCTCACCAAGTTGCCCAGGCGGGTCTCGAACCCGCAGGCTCAGGCAATCCACTCACCTCAGCCTCCCAAAGGCACGGGATTACAGGCTGAGCCACTGAGCCCGGCTCAATATTTTAGTTTAAAAGTTAAGAATGTTTTCAAGAAAATTCCCTGGTAGACTGCCCTAATGTCTTATGAATTTGAAAGGGGCACTAATTCCTAAATTAGACATTGCCAAGAGGAGTAGTGTTGACATGACAGGCTTAGATCAGTGTTCTTGAAACTGCTTTATGATTCATCAGTGGCCTGGGAAATCAAATTCAGTGGATTGGAACCATTAGAAAATGAAACAGCCGGGCTCGGTGGCTCAGCCTGTAATCCCGCGCCTTTGGGAGGCTGAGGTGAGTGCATTGCCTGAGCCTGCGGGTTCGAGACCCGCCTGGGCAGCGAGACCTCATCTCTACAATAAATCAAAAAATTAGCGGGGCATGGTGGCGCGTGCCTGTAATTCCGGCTACTTGGAAGGCTGAGGCAGAAGGATCGCCGGAGCCCAGCAGGTCGAGGCTGCGGTGGCCGGGAGTGGCCACTGCACTCCAGTCTGGGCAACAGGGTAAGACTCCAACTCAAAAAAAAAAGAAAAGAAAAGAAAAGAAAATGAAACATAGGCTGGACTCAGTGGCTCAGCCTGTAACCCCAGAACTTTGAGAGGCTGAGGCAAGTGGATTGGGCAGTTTGGTGAGACCCTGTCTCTACAATAAATAAATAAAAATTAGCTGGATGTGATAATGTGCACCTGTAGTCCGGCTACTTGGAAGGCTGAGGCAGAAGGATCACAGGAGCCCAGCAGGTCAATGCTGAGATGGTCCTGAGTGTGCTGTAGCACTCCAGACTGGGCGACAGAGTGAGACTCCAACTCAAAAAAAAAAGGGGGGGGAAGAAAACGAAATATAAGAAACATAACAAAGCATAATGCACATTATAAAAGTGAATCGTTATTTTATTAAGCTTGCTCTTTTGGTTTTCTATAAAAATTATATAAAAAGCATGTATGTACTAGGTTGCCATGTGAAATTCATTTCTTACTCTGAGTAACAGCCTAAAAAAATTTGTGATCGCAGATATAATTCTGAGCTGGATATAGAGTCTGTGGTGAATTATGTTCATTTCAAATTGCCTCGGCATCTATGTGGAATATAAATTGTGTTTTCTGATTCTAGAAGCAGGGCTTAGACACTCTTGATGCAGTTTCCAGTTCCTCCCACCTCTGCTTTCTCCCATCCTTCAAGGTGGTTGATCCAGATATCTGCCTTATCCACCTGCCTTCTGGTGACCACCCTTATATGGGATGGCTAGACACAGCCTACTTGACCCACCCCACTAACCCCAATACCCCACATGCACGTCCCAGATATGCCACAGTGACCATCTCTCAGTGTGACGTCACAAACTTCATGCCTGCTTGCTGTAAGCCCACCAATTAGAACTCACCATGAGAAACCTGCTTCAGTAATGCCCTGGACCCTAAGAAAGCGCGCTCTCTCTCTCTCTCTCTCTCTCTCTCTCTCTCTTTCCCTATCCTCCAGCTCTCCCGGGCTAAGCATTTACTCTGTGTCTCTCTCTCCCTTGCCCAGTATTCAGTCTCTTCTCTCTCTCCGACCCACTCTTTCTCTTCCTCTCCTTCAGTTCTCCCTCTCAGAGCTCTCTCTTTCCCAAATGCTTTCTCCTTCTCGTTGACTCTGTGAGGTGTGCTTCTTGCTCCTCTCTGGGACCTGTAAGTAATACACTGCTTCTGTCATTTCATGTGTTTTGTTGTGTTGTCTCCTCAGTGTCTCTATGACTGACCACACTTGAACCTTACTTCTGCCCCGGTCAGGGCTCTTGTAGAGAGTGCCTATCTTGGTAGGTATAAATTGGACACAGGTCAGGCAAGAACTACATTGGCACCTGTCAGTATAAGCAAGTTTCCTGTGAGAAGAACACCTGGTCACAGGTAGGACACTTAGACCTCTTGTCTACGGGAATGAAAAAGTGTCCTCTTAAAGGCACACAGTAAACATCCACGACCACCTCCCCTGGAACCCCAGGATCCATGAAATTCTCCTCCAGCCCCATCCTGCCATCAAAGCAGGGCTAGAGTTCATAGCCATTCTCTTGAGAGGGACCTCAAGATCAAATGCGAAAAAAATATAACCCTTTCTGGTGGGTACTGAGCTACTAAACAAAATATGGCTCTGTTGGGCAGAGAAGAGTAATAGATGTTAAATACTCAAGCAACAGAGCTTACTACACTTCCTTTTTTTTCCCCTTTCTTTCATAGTGAATGCTTTCTTTCTTTTTTTTTTTTTTTTTTTTTTTTGAGTTGGAGTCTCACTCTGTCGCCAGACTGGAGTGCAGTGGCCGCTCCCAGCCACCGCAGCCTCGACCCGCTGGGCTCCAGTGATCCTTCCGCCTCAGCTTTCTGAGTAGCCGGAATTACAGGCATGCGCTACCATGCCCGGCTGATTTTTTGACTTATTGTAGAGATGAGGTCTCGCTGCTCAGGCGGGTCTCGAACCCGCGGGCTCAGGCAATCCACTCACCTCAGCCTCCCAAAGGTGCGGATTACAGGCTGAGCCACCGAGCCCGGCTGTGAATGCTTTCTTTTTGTACTTTCAAACTCCAATTAATGAAAACATGTCATTTTGTTCAAATTGAAGGATCACAGACACTCATGCTGTCAGATCAGGAGAAACTAGAATAAAGAAGAAAAAATGATTTCCTTTGGAAATATATAATTGAAAACAAGGACAAGGCTGGGCACAGTGGCTCACGCCTATAATCCCAGCACACTGGGAGGCTGAGTCAAGAGGATTGCCTGAGCCCACGGGTTCGAGACCAGCCTGGGCAACTTGGGGAGACCTCATCTCTACAATAAATAAAAACATTAGCCGGGTGTGGTGGCATGTGCATGTAGTTCCAGCTACTTGGAAGGCTGAGGTGGAAGGAGTGCTGGAGCCTAGCATGTCAACACTGGGGTGGCCATGAGTGTGCCACTGCAAAGCCTGGGTGACAGAGTGAGACTCCAACTTAAAAAAAAAAGAAAAAGAAAAAGAAAACAGGGACAGCAATCCCTGACAATACCTGCTAGAATCAGACAAAGATAAATTAGTTCTATTTTCAGATGAATGTTAATAGACAATTGATTTGGCAAAACAGAATGTTTATATTAATCAGTGTAATATCACCACACTGACACTACTTAAAAATTAAAACAAATTGTACCAGGTTTATGCTAATTCACTATGCAAGCCATAAGTCAGAGGTTATTAATGTTATTTTGTGGATTCTTATAATCAAAACCTTTGAAGATAAGAATGGAATTTTGTTGTCACGTAACATTTCTTGGCATGTGCCTTACTACACCAACTTCTTAAATCTGAAGCAATTTACAGACTAGTTTTTTTGGTTTTTGAGTTGAAATTTCACTCTGTCAGGCTGGAGTGCAGTGGCATGCTCACAGCCACCGCATCCTCGACCTGCTAGGTTCAGGTGATCCTCCCGCCTCAGCCTTCCAAGTAGCTGGAACCACAGGCACACGGCACCACGCCTGGTTAATTTTTAAAATTTATTGTAGAGATGAGGTCTCACCAAGTTGCCCAGGCTGGTCTCAAACCAGATTGGTTTTTTAGCAGCTTACAATTCATAATTTTTGGTACAAAAATCACTACTAAGTGTCAGGACATGAAGACCTTTCACAAACTTTAGAAACAGAAATTATACTGTGAAAAGCTTGCAACTGAGCATAGTGGTACATTTTTTAATATGCTCAGTTCAAAGAGCTTGGTGTGTGGTGTGCCTTTTGCTTCCTT